>PNEQ01004045.1:0-25537 GCA_003012365.1 Medauroidea extradentata
CTTTCTTGCACTAAGTTGCACTTTCTTGCACTAAGTTGCACTTTCTTGCACTAAGCTGCACTTTCTTGCACTAAGCTGCACTTTCTTGCACTAAGTTGCACTTTCTTGCACTAAGTTGCACTTTTGCAATAAGTTGCACTTTTGCAATAAGTTGCACTTTTGCAATAAGTTGCACTTTTGCAATAAGTTGCACTTTTGCAATAAGTTGCAACTTTCTTGCACTAAGTTGCACTTTTTGCAGTAAGTTGCACTTCCTTGCACTAAGTTTCACTTTCTTGCACCTTATTGCACTTTCTTACACCTTATTGCACTTTCTTGCACCTTATTGCACTTTCTTGCACCTTATTGCACTTTCTTGCACCTTATTGCACTTTCTTGCACCTTATTGCACTTTCTTGCACCTTATTACACTTTCTTGCACCTTATTGCACTTTCTTGGCCCTTATTGCACTTTTTTGCACCTTATTGCACTTACTTGTGCTTTATTGAAATTACTTGCTCTTTATAGCACTTACTTGCATTTTCTTGCACTTACTTGCATTTTCTTGCACTTACTTGCATTTTCTTGGATTTTCATGAACTTTAATGCACTAAGGTACACTCTCTTTTTCCAAGTCTCTGTTAATTGCAGTAAATTGCTCTGAAACTAAATTGCACTTTATTCACACAATTGTAGTCGTTTTGACTATGTTCTGAGTTGTTTTAGAGTTGCCCAGTGTAGAACTGTGTTTATCTTAAATGCTCCTGTTTGCCCTGAGTTGACATGAAATGTATTGAGTTGTCTTGAGTTAACTGGAGTTATCCTGTCGCCCTGAGTAACCCTCTCTCATCCTGTTTCATTTCAGATACATTTGGTCGCATTTGGTTTCCCAGCATGTAGACTTAGCCACAGAAAAAATGTCACCTCCCTACAGGCCAGAATTTTGTCTAAGACACACTTCGGGTATATTCAGCTAAATACAGATGCAAAAATCGAAATTACAGTTACCCAACAAGCTCCTAATGACACTATCGTAATGTTCTTGAGAAGCAACCCAATCTAACCTAACCTAACCCAACATAACTTAAACCAACCTAACCCAACCATTATAAAACCTAAACTAACCATTACACAACCTAACCTAACCATTACAAAACCTAACCTAACCAATTCACAACGTAACCCAACCTAACCTAACCCAACCTAACCTAACCCAACATAACCTAACCCAACCTAACCTAACCCAACCTAACTTAAACTAACCTAATGTAACCTAACCTAACCTTACATAACCAAACATGACCTAACATAACTTAATATAACCAAACCTAAACTAACTTAACCTAACCTAACATAAACCTAACCTAACCTTATCTAACTTAACCTTACCTAACGTAACCAAACCGAACCCAACCTAACATAACCCAACATAACCTAACATTACCTTAACCTAAGACTACCTTAACCAAACCTAACCTAAACCGAACCGAACCTAACATAACATAACAAAACCTAAACCTAACCTAACTTAACCAAACCTAACATAAACTAACCTAAACTAAACTAAATTAAACTAACCTATCCTAACATAACCCTTCACAACACGACCCAACCCAAACAATCCCAACCCAACCTAACCCATTCTTTCTTAACCCAACACAACCTAACATAACCCAACCTAACCTAACCAAACATAACCTAACCTAACTCAACCTAACCTAAACTAACATATCCCAACCCAACCCACCCAAACCCATCCTAACATTACCTAACCTAACATAACCAAACCTAATCTAACCTAAACTAACCTAACCTAATATATCCAAACCTAACAACCCAACCTAACCTAACCCTAACCTAACATAGCCTAATCTAGCGTAACCTTACCTTTCCAAACCCAAAATTTAACCACATTACCTAACCTAACCTTACCTAACATAACCTAACCTAACATAACCTAACCTAACCTGAACTAACCTAAACTAAAGTAACCTAACCTAAACTAAAATAACCTAACCTAATGTAACCTAACCTAACCCAACCTAACCTAACATATCACGACCTAACCAAACCTAACCTTACCTTACATAACCTAACCTAACCTAACCTAATCTAACATAATGTAACTTAACCTAACCCAACCTTACATAATCCAACCTAACCTAAACTAACATAAACCTAACATATTCTAACCTAAACTTAACCTAACCTAACCTAATGTAACCAAACCAAACCCAACCTAACACAACCCAACTTACATAACCCAACCTAACATAACCTAATCTAACCTAAACCTAATCTAACCTAATCTAAACCTAACCTAACCTAACATATTCTAACTTAACCTAAACCTAACCTAACCAAACATAACCTTACATAATGTAACCTAACCTAATATACCTAACATAACACAACCTAACCTAACATAACATAACATAGCCTAACCTAACCTAAACTAACATAACTTAATTTAACCTAACCTAACCAAAACCTAACCTAAAATAACCTTACCTAACCTAACATAACCTGACCTAATTTAAACTTACCTAACCCAACATAACCTAACTTAATTTTACCTAACCTAACCTAACACAACCTTAACAAAACCTAACCTAACACAACCTAACCGAACCTAACCCAACCTAACCTATCCCAACACATACAGAACCAACCTAACCCAACCTCACCTAGCCACACACAACCTAACCCAACCTAACCTAGCCACACACAACCTAACCCAACCTAACCTAGCCACACACAACCTAACCCAACCTAACCTAGCCACACACAACCTAACCCAACCTAACCGAACCTAATAAGTTGCATTTTCTTGCTCTAAGTTGTACTTTTTGCAGTAAGTTGCACTTTTTGCAGTAAGTTGCACTTTCTTGTACTAAGTTGCACTTTATTGCACTAAGTTGCACTTTCTTGTACTAAGTTGCACTTTCTTGCACCTTGTTGCATTTACATGCACCTTGTTGCATTTACTTGAACCTTATTGCACTTACTTGCACTTTATTGCAATTACTTGCACTTTATAGCACTTTCTTGAACTTTATTGCACATACTTGCATTTTCTTACACTTACTTGTATTTTCATGCACTTACTTGCATTTTCTTGCATTTCCATGCACTTTATTACACTATGGTACACTCTCTTGTTCTAAGTCTCTGTTAATTGCAGTAAATTGCTCTAAAACAAAATTGCACTTTATTGCACACAATTGTACTCATTTTGACTATGTTCTGAGTTGTTTCAGATTTGCCCAGTGTAAAACTGAGTTTATCTGAAATGCTCTACGTTGCCCTGAGTTGACATGAAATGCATTGAGTTGTCTTTAATTAACTGGAGTTATCCTGTCGCCCTGAGTCGCCTTGAGTAACCCTATGTCAACCAGTTTCATTTTCAGTTACATTTGGTCGTATTTGGTTTCCCTGCATGTTCACACAGCCACAGAAAAAATGTCGCCTCTCTACAAGCCAGAATTTTGTCTAAGACCCACTTCGGGTATCTTCAGCTAAATACAGAGGCAAAATTGAAATTTCACTTAACCAACAAGTTCCTCACGACACTATCGTACCGTTCTTGAGAAGCAACCCAATCTAAACTAACCTAACCCAACCTAACTTAAACCAAACTAACCTAACCATTACACAACCTAACCTAACCATTACACAACCTTACCTAACCATTACACAACGTAACCAACCCTAACCTAACCCTACCTAACCAAACCAAACCTAACCTAACTTTAACTAACCTAACCAAACCTAACTGAACCTTACTTAACCTAACATAACCTAACATAACCTAACATAAACTAACTTAACCTAACCTAACATAAACCTAACCTAACCTAAACTAACCTAAACTAACCTAAGCAAATCTAACCTATACCTATCCTAACATAACCCAACCCAACACGTCCTAACCCAACCAATCCCAATCCAATCTATCCCAATCTTACCTAACCCAACCTAACCTAACCCAACCTAACCTAACCCAACCTAACATAACCTAACCTAACTTATGTAACCTAACCTAACTCAACCTAACCTAAACTAACATAACATAACCAAACCCAAACCACCCAAACCCAATCTTAACTAAACTAACCTAACCCAACTTAACCTAACCTAACCTAAAGTAACCTAACATAACTCTACCTAACCAAACATAACATAACCCAACCCAAACCCACCCAAACCCAACCTAACATTACCTAACCTATCCTAATGTAACCAAACCTAACCTAATTTAACCAAACCTAACCTAAACTAACCAAACCTCACCTAACCTAAACTAATCAAACCTCACCTAACCTAACCTCACCTAACCTCACCTAACCTAACCGCACCTAACCTAACCTCACCTAACCTCACCTCACCTAACCTCACCTCACCTAACCTCACCTCACCTAACCTCACCTCACCTAACCTCACCTCACCTAACCTCACCTCACCTAACCTCACCTAACCTAACCTCACCTAACCTAACCTCACCAAACCTAACCTCACCAAACCTAACCTCACCTAACCTAACCTAAATTTAACATCACCTAACCTAACATAACCTAACCTAACCTAACATAACCTGACCTAGTTTAAACTAACCTAACCCAACCTAACCTAACTTAATTTAACCTAACCTAACCTAACGCAACCTAACCTAACCCAACCAAATCTGATCCAAACTAATCCAACCTAACCTAACCTAACCCAACCTAACCTAACCCAACCTAACCTAACCCAACCTAACCTAACCCAACCTAACTCAACCTAACCCACCCAACCTAACCTAACATAATAAGTTGCATTTTCTTGCCCTAAGTTGCACTTTCTTGCACTAAGTTGCACTTTCTTGCACTAAGTTGCACTTTCTTGCACTAAGTTGCACTTTCTTGCACTAAGTTGCACTTTCTTGCACTAAGTTGCACTTTCTTGCACTAAGTTGTACTTTATTGCACTAAGTTGCACTTTCTTGCACTAAGTTGCACTTTCTTGCACTAAGTTGCACTTTCTTGCACCTTATTGCACTTTCTTGCACCTTATTGCACTTTCTTGCACCTTATTGCACTTTCTTGCACCTTATTGCACTTACTTGCGCTTTCTTGAAATTACTTGCTCTTTATAGCACTTACTTGCATTTTCTTGCACTTACTTGCATTTTCTTGCACTTACTTGCATTTTCTTGCACTTACTTGCATTTTCTTGCACTTACTTGCATTTTCTTGCATTTTCATGCTCTTTATTGCACTAATTTACACTCTCTTGTTCTAAGTCTCTGTTAATTGCAGTAAATTGCTCTAAAACTAAATTGCACTTTATTGCACACAATTGTACTCATTTTGACTATGTTCTGAGTTGTTTTAGAGTTGCCCAGTGTAGAACTGAGTTTATCTTAAATGCTCTAGGTTGCCCTGAGTTGACATGAAATGCATTGAGTTATCTTGAATTAACCGGAAGTATCCTGTCGTCCTGAGTTTCCTTGAATAACCCTCTGTGCACATTATTGCACTTTCTTGCACCTTATTGCACTTTCTTGCACCTTTTTGCACTTTCTTGCACCTTATTGCACTTTCTTGCACCTTATTGCACTTTCTTGCACCTTATTGCACTTACTTGCGCTTTATTGAAATTACTTGCTCTTTATAGCACTTACTTGCATTTTCTTGCACTTACATGCATTTTCTTGCACTTACTTGCATTTTCTTGCATTTTCATTCTCTTTATTGCACTAATTTACACTCTCTTGTTCTAAGTCTCTGTTAATTGCAGTAAATTGCTCTAAAACTAAATTGCACTTTATTGCACACAATTGTACTCTTTTTGACTATGTTCTGAGTTGTTTTAGAGTTGCCCAGTGTAGAACTGAGTTTATCTGAAATGCTCTAGGTTGCCCTGAGTTGACATGAAATGCATTGAGTTATCTTGAATTAACCGGAAGTATCCTGTCGTCCTGAGTTTCCTTGAATAACCCTCTGTCATCCTGTTTCATTTTCAGTTACATTTGGTCGCATTTGGTTTCCCTGCATGTACACTCAGCCACAGAAAAAATGTCGC
Source organism: Medauroidea extradentata (assembly GCA_003012365.1). Taxonomy (NCBI): domain Eukaryota; kingdom Metazoa; phylum Arthropoda; class Insecta; order Phasmatodea; family Phasmatidae; genus Medauroidea; species Medauroidea extradentata. Next base: position 6,044 of record PNEQ01004045.1, read on the forward strand.
CTCTCTACAGGCCAGAATTTTGTCTAAGACCCACTTCGGGTATCTTCAGCTAAATACAGAGGCAAAAATCGAAATTGCAATAACCCAACAAGCTCCTCACGACACTATCATACCGTTCTTGAGAAGCAACCCAATCCAACCTAACCTAACCAAACCTAACTTAAACCAACCTAACCTAACCATTACAAAACCTAACCTAACCATTACAAAACCTAACCTAACCATTACACAGCCTAAACTAACCATTACACAACTTAATCTAACAATTACACTTCCTAACCTAACCATTACACAATGTAACACAAACTAACCTCACCCCAACATAACCTAATCAAACCTAACCTAACCTAACTTTACCTAACCTAACCTAACCTTACCTAACCTTAACTAACCTAACCTAACCTAACCTGAACTAACCTAACCTAACATAAACCTAACTTAACCCAACCTAACCTAACCTAAACTAAACTAAACGCTAGATGCTAGATGCTAGACGCTAGACGCTAAATGCTAAACGCTAAACACTAAAGTTGCTCTAAGTGTCTGTTAATTGCAGTAAATTGCTTTATTACTAAATTGCACTTTATTGCGCACAATTGTTCTCCTTTTCACTATGTTTTTAGTTGTTTTAGAGTTGCCCAGTGTAGACCTGAGTTTATCTGAAATGTTCTAGGTTGTCCTGAGTTGTCTTGAATTGAGTGGAGTTGTCCTGTCGCCCTGTGTCGCCTTGAGTTATTCTCTGTATTTCTGTTTCACTTTCAGTTACATTTGGTCGCATATGGTTTCCCTGCATGTACACCCAGCCACAGAATAAAATGTCACCTCTCTACAGGCCAGAAGTTTGTCTAAGACCCCCTGCGGGTATCTTCAGCTAAATACAGAGGCAAAAATCGAAATTGCAACAACCCAACAAGCTCCTCACGACACTCTCGTACCGTTCATGAGAAGTAGGTTAGAATCTCATTGATGGAATATAATTTTTTATTTTTTCCGCACAAAAAAAAATGCATTAAGAATGACAATTTTCGATATTGAATATGTATTTATCATGTATTTCATTCGTAACTATCAAAAACCCAATACATAAAGTTAAGTTTATTCCTACTATTACGTTAATATAAGCCTATGATAATTGTCGTAAGTTTACGAATGTAAGATATCCGTGTGGTATTCAAGTAAGACCAAATATTAACCGAATATTTATTTAAAACAAAGAAATCAAAGAACTGTAATTTTTCAACCGCCATAGTATTTTTGAATTGTAAGTTACCAATTGTCATAAGAACATTACAAACTATGGATTGTTTTCGCTGGCATTTTAATCTAATAACAAGACAGAAAACGAAAGTTACTTGGGTAGATTGTCTTTTAAAATGTAATATTAAGAAGCACAATGCATTTAAGATTATAGGTAAAGTAAGTTATTTCCGTTAAATACTTGCACCAAACTTGTAACATACTATATGGCATTTAAATCGTCATAAAAAGTAAACAATAAATTAGCGATCATGTCAAGCGGTTTGTAGTAGATGGTGATATTGTGAGCTGTTCAATATACATATATTAGTAAGAATGCTACAGATGTTAATATTGTTATTTATTGTTTTTTTTATGCTTAAAATGTTTTATTTATCTGTCATAAATGTTAAATATTTTCTGTTTTCTTTTGGACTAAATTAAATGATTTTATAAATGAAAAGACAAATAGGTAAATCTGATATTTATTTTTTAAATTTAATGTTGATAAGATGACAGGCATGGACTTGGAGAGACAATATTTTGTCTATGGATAAATACTTCTTGGAAGAAATAAACAAAAATTGTATATTCTAAATTTTGTTGCTGGTTATATAAAAAAATGTGCATTGTCCAGGATAAAGGAAGGTTATGGAATTCTCTGTATGAAAATATTATGTAGTGTGCTATTGTATATGGACTGCTTCTCAAGGAAGTGTACAGCCATGAAGGGATTAATTACACTGACTGGTTAAGGCGATTGTTTGCTGAGTGAACATTTTCTTTACCAAATGGAAACTGAAATTTAAGTCTTTAAAGTTTGCCAAAAATTATTTTTAATGTTTTAACTTTACAGTACTGCAGAACAGTTATTATTTTAATTTATGGTATTTTGTTAGCCTATACAAGTTGTCACACAAAGAAGTCACATATATTTTTTCAAAATCCGTCCAAAATATTTTTCTCTTTGCCTAATATGGTGGAACAAAAAAAATTATGTATATATATATATATATATATATATATATATATATATATATATATATATATATATATATATATATATATACACACACACACACACACACACACACACACACACACTTCTTACATGTTCATCTATGACAATATATTTTAGGAGCTTTGTTCGTAAATTGAAGAAATCTTACATCATATCGGATGAATAAAGTAATATACCACAAAATAGCTGCATCTGTGACGTCTTCCTTCAGTACACCATCCGGCACTTGGCGGGTCTGAAACAGTTTGTTTTGGTCGGACATATGGATTATTCATTTAAATTGTGTTTTGGGCTAGTGTGCACGGTATAAGTATTCATTCTGGTCACAATCCACTTTTGAAATAGTTACTGTGTGCCCAGAATTTCTGAAAAATAGCTTCTATACACCGCCATTTTGGAAGGAATGCAGACTTACATATTCGCCTAGATAATAAGTAGTTTACTTCTCTCCAAATCTGTTTATAAATCCTCAGCAGAATTTTGTTTTCCACACACCTTTCTACTATTTAAAACGTGGGTAAATATTTAGAATTACTTTAATGTAGCTGTTTCATGTGTGTTATATGTGCGGTATATCTAAATGAAACTTCTTTAACGAAATCATATTTCGCCTTGTACTGAGTGTGAATTTATTTTTCATGAATTGTGCATGTTGTATACACGTCAGGCGTTGTATTACTTATTTCACGACAATAGAAAACTTTTTATTCATTTTTCAAATAAACGCTGGAATACCTTGGAAATTGCTAGGTTTAGAATCTGCATAAGACATGTATACATAATGCAGGAGACCACCAACATAAAATAAATAAATTTCTCTAAATTTTAAGTGTACCCTAATAGACCTTATACTCTGAATTTTTGCAATCATAAATACTCGCTGCACCACCGCGTCTAAATTATCCATCCGTCACTTGCCATCAGTTTTGCCATTATTTCTACGTAAGTTTATATGTCAGTAATTTCGACGAATCAAATGTTTTTTCGTAGATTTTTCATGAACGAAAGTGACCGCATACCTTGCAAAGCACCTGTTGTAACTGAATAAACTGTTAAAATGTCTGTGTGGCGTAATGACCACGTGTACATAGGAACGACTTGAGTGCGACCTCTGTGCAGTGTATGTGCGCCTGGTAGAGGAGAGCCGGGTAACGCCTGCTGTGACCAGAGCGCGCGGCAATGTAAGCCAGGCTACCTCCGTGCAGCGTATGTGCGCCTGATACAAGTAGCCGAGATTGGCCGCTTGTGATATGACAGCACAGGGACATTTTCTGCCACTTCAGCGCTGGTATCGCTAATGAACCAAACTGACCAATCACAGAGCTTTCCTGCATTTTAAGTTACGTGAAGTTGATAATTTAAAACGCGAAATTGGTTTCTTTTCACTATAAAACTAAATTGAATGACTAATAAAATTTCCAAGTTTATTTAAATTTGCTATTACTATGGTTTCGTATTTATTTGGTCACTTAGCGATTGAAGCGAAACTAGTGGCAGAAATTTTCCCTGTGCCAAGCTCTCCCATAAGAAAACGTATTTTATTTCTAACCTGTAGTAGAATTAACCTTAGCCACGGCCAGCAATGAACGCCATCTCTCGGCAGCGCGCGCAACTAAACTAACACACACCTCTTGACTTCTCATGTTCTCCTAATACCGCGGAGCCGATTCTGTTGAGAAATTTCGGCCGCGTGCGGCGTTTGTTTGTATTTTGTTTGCCACACACACAGCAAGAAAATTTCCACGGGAGAACGAGGCAAGCAACTATTTTTCAGAACAATGGGTTGGGTACCTTACCTGTTTAATAAAAACCCATTTCAAACTATGGGTCTTTCATTTAATCATTATTATTGGTGTTGCTCACTTTATGGGCAGCACATTAAAAGTTGTAATGTCTTTGACAAGGAAGGCACCTTTCTGAAATAATAAAATTGAATGAAACTCGTTAGCGTTAAGTTTTTGCTGGACCTAAAGTTATGGTTACGGCTATGTGCATTAAAGAGTTTATAGAAAATACTCAACGTGTCAGACACACAAAAGAGAGGACTGTGTGTGTGTGTGTGTGTGTGTGTGTGTGTGTGTGCGTGCGTGCGTGTATGTGTGCGCGCGTGTGTGTAATGAAATGTAAACGGCAGAAAAACAAGTGGGTATAGGAAGCCAGGTTCATGTGGCACCTAAAAATAATATTGTTCTATTGCACTGCCTTGTTATAATATAATTGCAATTATATTGACATTATATGTAATATGAAAATCCTTTTTTGTCGTTTTTAACGATACCCTAAAACGTCTAACGAAAAGTCTTTTTTTCTTTAAGAAATCATGTTTTAGATCAGACAAACATAAAAAGTAAAATCTTGAAGTTGAGAAAAGTTAAGTATTTTCAATTTGAGTGAAATAGTGTACGACGAATTACTAGCAAAATTGCATTTCAGTAAAACGATAAATTTCCTGTCTATGTAGTCAGTCATTGGGTTAACTAAAAACTGTCGCTATACTTTTTGTGAAAATTATGCTCAGTATATATGTGTGTGTTTGTTTATGTCTATGGTAATTAATATAACTGAAATTAGCGCTGTGATGATTTCTCAACTTTTACAGCACGTTATTTCCTTCCTCAAGTAAAACAATCATTTTCGAGGCTATTAAAAACAAACCTTCGATCATAAAATATGCTAACATGTTGCAAAGAGCAACTGAAATCGTTGCGAATACCATTACTATTTATTTTATTTTTAAAATTATCTCACCGTGAGTGTAAAGCGTAATATGCACATCTGAGTTTCAGACTGACTTATTTACACTCCTCATTACGTGAAATGTTATCATTCATGTTTGCGTGTGTATCTTAGTGATATTAGTGATAACTGGCTGTCTCGGCTGCAGACTATAAAGTGTAATTAGCTTGATTTTCCACATTATTTTAGAGAGATTATAGCAACAAAATACTTTTTCTTAAATGTTTGGTAAGAGTTTTGCCGCCTAGTAAGGTGTATTGTGCTACATCACATCATTACTCAATGTAGTCATGTGACAGATATTTATAGCAATGTATTTTGTGTTATTTGGAATGATAGATGTGGTCCATCGTTCCCTTAACACACTCTTTAATTTTCCTTAGATTGTACTTCCGACTTGTTTCTTCAACGGATATTCCTAAGATATTCCTAAGGGGGCTCGCTACCTGCCCTTCAAATGCGTTATAGCGAGTTACGACTATTATTTTTCTGTCGAAACTATTTAACGCACATTGTCTCTGTATATCTACGAAAAGAACGCACACATCAAACTGTCACTATAGTTTTACAAATCCCGCGTGTTTATTAGAAACATCATTTTCGGGCCCCTCAAAATGGCAAAAATGGGCTTTTCCAGACTGCCACATCTATAAAACTAACAACCGGATTCGAAAAATACAACTATAGAAGCAAGCGTTATAATTTGAACTATGCTGGCCATAAATAAAATAATGTGTTCACATAGGATATCATAGGACATAGGATAATAGTGAAGTACTGCAGGCCAGCTGAGTGGCTTGCACGTAGAGACGATAATAACTGCGCGCCAGCTGAGATGGCGAGTGGCAGCTACTGAGTGAAGGACACATCCAAGGAATTATAGCAGCATAGGCCGCTGCAGAAACACCTTAGTAGCCTATAAATACCGCAATGAAATTGACCTATGTAAATTAACCATTCGCATTTAAAACGATCGTAAATGATATGCAGCAAATTCCAGCTCGTTACCCACCAACTTTCATGGCGTGTGCTGTACATAGGTACGTCGTGCTCCTGCCTCACACACACAAACGCAGCTTATCTAGGGAGGCAGGCCCCTTAATTGTTTATCTGTCGTACAGGTGTGCACGTGGACTAAGATGTTGATATGCCAAAAATGCCTTAGCTGGAAATTATAAGGGAAAGCGTGGCAAAACTAATATGGAACATAGTGTACTGTTTGTATGGACGCCATTATTACATACCAGGCAGGAGATGTTCAACTCAGCACTTCCCCCTTCCCCCAGCAACAATGCCGGCTTGACAACATGTCAACAGGTACTGCGACATTCTCTGCAATACACGCAGGCAACTATAATTACATAATTCTTGCCAGCAGGACTTCTTCGTTATACGTCTGAAATAAACACAAAACGTGACATTGCAGCGAAATACAAGTGGTCGCAGATTTATTTCGGTGTTTCGTTGTCACTGACTTATGCCGTGTGATGTTGTTAACAGACATTGTGTATGTTTGCCTCATATTTCAGCTTGGATTGTAAACAGCCTGCAGGTATCTAGCAGCTGTGGTACTTGGTTGAGGTGAGAAGCTATAGCCGTTATCAAACACTGCTCCGTATGTGTGATGTCTCTACTTATAAAGCCTTGCGCCCGTCTACATGTCTCTCAAACTGCGTTGCAGTGTGTTTGAAATACACGTTTTATAAACAAACTGTTCACGTGTGCTCACGCGGGTTTCGCACGAAAAGAAATAACATTTCAGGCCAGTACGGAATACAACTTTCAACACATCAAGTGTGCTGCAAACTACATTTTTAAGCCCTTCAACACGGCCGAAAACGGCATTTTCAGACTGCCGTGCCTCACGATATTGTGGACGAATGTCTGCGAAACTAGTATAGAGCCCTGCGTTGGACTTTCCTTAAATCTTTCCACCAATAGAAAGATGGGGTCACGACTGAAAGTGTCAGTCAGGCGAGTGTTCTACGATACCACTGCACGCCGTTTCAGTGTCTTGTGCTAGAGGTGATACCGCGTCACAGGAGCTGGTCAACATCGCCCTTCCTGCCGTACCTCACTCACACAAACACACTGCCAGTAGGCGGGCGTCTTAATTAACACTTTTGAATCACTAGTTTCTTACCTCGACATTTCTCTTGCGTACCTAGATAACGTAAACATAGCATAGTATGCCAAGTACTGAAATTCTCAGTGTACGGAAACCGCATTAATCGAAAGTTAACATATCAAGCCAAAATTACACACACACACACACACACACACACACCAACACACACACACATATATATATATATATATACACACACACACATACGATACAATGGGTGTGTTGTTGTTCCCGACAATACCGTCTCTGTAAGTGCCCTCTTTACCTTGTACGTCCTGTTACGACGTTGAATGTTTTAGTTTAAAAGTACACTAGCCAATACGAATGACAATACTGGAACTTAACAAATGAAATGACAACATAAGTACTTGTTTGTAAACTACGGGTGAGGGTTGTTTAGACGAGGTAAATATGACGAGATGTGGGAGTTTACGGCTAAGGAGATGAAGTAGTCGTACTCCAATGACGAGAAGTAGCTGGTATTTTTCTTCCGTGGACTTGTAACTGTTGTGAAAGCATATACGCGGTATTGTAACAGGACTTGTGACGTGCGTATAGTACGGGAACGATGGCACCGGCTGTGAAAGGTTATATGGGGGGGGGGGGGGTTTATCCCAGAGAGATGCTGGTTGCAGTAGAGAAGGGAAACTCCTGCCTGCTGTGTTGTACCAGGAATACTAGTGACGTCACACTCAGCACGGCAGAGGAGTGGTTCAGCACAGAACTGCTGGCTGGGTTCAGACCAGTTGCTACCAGAGTTTATTGACGAGGGCAGCTTTCAAGTACGAGGTCCTTCGGTGCAATAAAATCATAACTTTATATTGTTATAAAATATTATTAGTTTTGTAGACGATACTTGTGAGCACATTTTGCTCTTACGAAACTATTTTACCTCTCGTATTTTCCTCATAACGGGGTGTCAGAGTCAAAATTTGCTTACTGCACTGCCATGTTAATAGTGAGAACAAACTGACATACTTAAAATAATTCACTGTGATTTTACAGCTCATTGCTCATTAACTATACAATAAAACATTAAAAAATCCACAACGTAATATCCTGAATTTAAAAAAAAATCGCAAAAGTACAGGAAAAGTTGCAAATTCTGTAATGGTTTTAAAATACAACAACAGTTCGCGGTATTTTCCAAATGTCTTATTGCGTAGCCCGTAGTATGATACTTCACTGTGAATTATTTCACGTTCGTAAGTCAATTAGCTTCCACTATTTGCACGGCAGCAGAACATGCACATTTTGACTTTGCCGCACCGTTATGAGAAATATACGCCAGCTAAAATTGTTTCGTAAGAGGAAACTTCACCCACAAGAATTGTCTACAAAACTAACAATATTTCATGGAAATGTAAAATTATGACTTGATCGCGCTCGCACACCCTTAAGTTAAGTTACATTCTGTAAAGTGTAGGTTTACCTGATATTTACATTTATCGCCTGAGAAAATGTGTGCAAACAAGACTGCAAAGACCCTGTGTTTCTAGAAAGTTAGCATGATTTAAATTTCAACATAAAGGAACTGCCTAGTATCTTTATCAGAAGGAAAATATCACAATCAGGTAAACTTGTATTGTATAGACTACGATCAATTGCACTGAAGGCTCAACGCAACGACCAAAGTTCTCGTGACGTAAGCTCAAAACTCAAACGTAATACTTCTTTATCACTACATATTAACCTTGTGTACGACAGCCATAAATATTTACACTATTTTTCTTATTTTTCTCTTTAGTCACAAATTTGTTTCCGTTCTTACTAGCATACCACGAGTAAAAATACTTTCGTACGTACACGTTGGTATAAAATAACGTTTTCTTACTTATTGGCATAGGCCTAAACGACAATGCATTGTTCTCCCAATTGCTACAACCCCGCCAGTTTTGCCAACATTTGCGTACCAAGTGCAGAACCACTTTTTTTTAGTTATGTTGCATTACGACGCGAATAAAACTTAAATATTTTCTATTCGGGATAAATACACATCCCGCCCGTAATTTATGTCGCACTATCGCCATAAAAATGTATATGCTATCATATGGAAAATTATTTCATTCGCGTCGCGCTCAAGGTATCTGAACTGTCGCAGTATTCTGCATTCTTTGGAATGATTCAGTGTTTTACTTTGCGTTTCTTTTAATTTAGTGAGTTTGTCATTTTATAATGAAAACGTAAAGTTTAAGTAACTACAGTTGAAAAACGGTTAGGAATCATTATCCGAGATGGAAACGTATTACATAACAATCTATGTATACCACAAAAAAGTGTATTATTTAAGTATCTAGAAAATAAACGCCATACTTCAAGACAATTTTATTACAGTTATTGGTTAATAGTTTGCAAATAAAAAGCAACGCCTTCTAATGATGCGACTTACAGCTCCGAAAAACGCAATAACGCTCAAATAAATTTACGCAACATATAATTATATTACATTTATTCGAGTAATCCTAGAACCCATTACATAGTAGAACTACACTTGGAAAGAAACACTAGTAGCAATAACAAAGAATGTCGATGTATTCTAATTGGTTCTCCACAAACAGCCACATTGATTTGATTTAGGTTTTTCAGTTTTCGCAAACGTAAAGTGAAGACTGCTTGACTTCAGCTTAGACTCTATAAAGACGTTGTACTGAACTATATTGTTGAGTCAAGTGTTGATATGTTCAATAGTGTAGCAGCCTTTGCTCTGTCCCGCTATCAAAGTAAGTCACGTTCTTAAATTATGTAGGCAATTACCAGCAATGTAACCAGTTGTGAAGCTTTGATGCCGTGTTCGTCTCTGGGCCAATTTATATCTTTCCACCAGCTTACTAATGTAAGCATAGCAACGTAGACAATGAACATGCTTTATTATATTGATTACGCCGTTTCAAACATCAATGTCTGAGACCATGATAACACATTTTGAAATATTTTCCAAAAGTGAACAGTTTATTGTGAATAGCCTCTTCAGAGTTAACTCGATCCTTTACTCAATCAACTCCGGGCTAACCCTGCTATAGAGACTAGAGTAAACTGACTTGTCTAATAAACGTGACGAGATGCAACAATATATAGAAACAGCAGAGTGACGCAGCATCCACTGTGACAGACTACCAACCTAATAAACACGACACTAATATTGTGTCTATGTTAGCACAGGAGAAGGGAGCAGATAGAGTATACTGCTGTGTAGCGTTGTACCACGTCATATTGCTAGCGATTTTCTTTCAATATAAAATACAGTATTGTGACATTTCTTTGTCGTGTCGTCATCATCGATTCTAACGTTTCAGGAATGCACGAAATAGCTAGCGTATTTTGTACTTCCGGGATTTTTAAACCCTTAGTTGTTTCTGATCATCCGATAACTATTCAGTGATGGAATAAACCTGATCACGTGACTAAGCAACCCTAGTTAACTACACCAGGTTTGTTTATGTAAACGCCTACATATTGCCGAAGTTGTTCGGTAAAAGGAATAAACTCTGGTGTAAGTAGTGCGTTTACAGTTAAACAAACAATAACAACGAACCACATCGCAGCAATCAGGTCAGTTGGCATTACTGTCCAGGTTTGACAGGTTGTTGTGAAGCCATAGCTTAGAAGGAAATATATGGACAGTGCGTATAAGTCACCCCACGAGTACAGCAATGTTGTTTGACACACGCAGTAGTGACAACTGTTAGGCAGTTATATTATGATCTCTGACTAACAAGCTTGTAAACACGGATAACCGGACATCTCAATGGACCCTATATAAATTTATATATTTGAAACAAAAATCATTCTACGTGAACATTCTTAAGGAATAATCAAACAATTTTAAACACGACTGAAGTTCAAATTTTAACTTAACTTGCTACATGTTTGGTATAAAATATAACAATTCGGAACTTTTTTCATCATAGCAGTAGAAATTTATTTCATATTTGTTTTGCGAGATGTAATTTATTTCTATTGAACAGTGATTCGTAATTGAAACACCGGTGTTACAAGTCTGCTAAGCAATAATGAATATAATTTTATGTTTTAAATGTTTCAGCACATGACCTATAATATATACTTTCAGTGTAAATTATTTTAATTGAGTACGTCACTTGGTTCTCGTCATTCCTGTGCAAATATTGACTTAGTCATGTCGCTATGGGACGACTATGAGAGCTGAAAAAACGTTACAAGCGGCAAATGTAGTCACAAGTAACGTCTAAGAAAAGAACACTATGCCGTACAAATATACAATTATGAAATGTTGCCACGTGTTCACTCTTAAGGCGGCTGCCTACCACGTCATTCAAGAGCATAGCACTGAGTTGTGGGGAGGGGGTATTATAACTGAACTATTCCACGTCTGCCAATTGTACTAACATACCAAAGAAAGTAGTTTCCAGGCTAGTAAGGTCGTGACATCACGCATACCTCCACACCGCCCTATCAGACTGCCGGACCTCAGAATGTTGTGGTCTAGTATATATGAGTATGTACTTGAGGGTGAAGAGCTGAGGAAGTGTAGGTATTGTAAGGTGTTAGCAAGCGAGTGGAGTGACGGCACATTATCAGTCCAGTATAATGAAGCTCACACGGTCAGAACAATAGCAGATGTCGGGAACAAACACTAGCTCTGACCTCTGTCACTGCTATCTTGTCTCAGTATATCTAGTGTGAGTTTGCTGCTAAGTTCTTGTTCCCAGCTGTACTTACCACATACACCTGGCAGCGCGATTATTTTATATTACACTAGGATACTCTAGTTATACAACATTCTCTACAAGTATTCGCGCCAATGTAACAACAAGTTTATCTCGATAATGTATGTTACTGTGATATAATGAAGTTGAGGTACTACATAATGTACATACAACAACCTAACCTGTAATGACAAGTACCGGCAGATATAACTAGTTGTATTGTCACAGGAGCGTGTAACTGGTACAGCACGTATTTTCTTAGTTGTAATGTATTACCAGAAACTTCACGCCAGAATAAGTGCGGCAATACTTACTATGGTTACTAAAAGAGTCAATGAAACATCGTTTGCAAAAGGGACCAAGTTTTGTACTCACGTGAAGACATGAGAGATGGGGAAGACGAGTGGGCTCACAACCTAGAAGACTATGCTTCTCTTATATAATACATCAGCTGCTGATTATTGTCTGCTCGCTTACATACATTGCTTTCGAGGCTATGTTGTCACAACAAATGTTCACGATATACCTTCATTTCTACGCATATATGATGCTTTATTTCTAATCAATTCATTTCTGTCACATCACTCATGTTCTGCCACTAGAAAATATATCGGTTTTTACAGTTCCAAATTACAACCGTAGAAGTAGTGGTAATTTTGGTACAGTTAATAAATAAATTGATCTAGTTAAACGGTGTGTTCTAATGTATAATAAATCAATTTGCGATTTTGATCCCTTCATTGGAAAGAAAATTACATTCAGAAACTTATCAAGACATTATAAAAGTTGAATTTGTTTTTCTTTACAAACAGTTATACTCGGCCTAGACTGGTCATTGTCGTAGTACAGTCCCCCCTCTCTTTTCTTTGTTAACGTCTATCTACTTCTTGTGTTTGTTTGTGTTTGTAATGTCGATTTGTGTGTTTGTATTACTGTTTTTGTGTAGTAATCACATGTTTGTATGTCATCTGTAATGTAATATTTTTTGTATGTATCACTGTTATTGGCCGCGGCTGTTGAGTGGCAAAAAAATCAGTTTAATAAATAAATAAGTATACATATATATAACAATAATTCTCGTAGATAATATGCAAACAAAGACGTATTACTGGGGGAAATAAATAAGACGACTTCAGGGGCGTCACCAGGATTAAGTCCAATGAGGGACATACGAGTGAGAAAAAAAGCTAAAAACAAACATAGACGCAGCAAATACTTTTATCTTATGTTTTGTAATAGACAAGACATTTCGTTTACATTTACAAGAACCACAATTTAAAAGTTTCAGTAGATAGAGCTGTGCAAACCAATACATGCGTATTAATTTTTAAAAAATCATGTGTTCGAAATGTGTATGTTCGACCTCATTAATTTATAATAAAGAAACGTAATGCAAATCGTTGTTTCATATTAACAGGCAAAACATTCTCGCCAGCTTTAATTACTTCAGAAGTAAAACGTGACTTTAAAAAAAATTAAAAATAAATTTCCCAGGAGGGGGGAGGAAGACAAGAGCCCGCCTCTGCTGACGCCCGTAGACGACATATAGAGATATAGTCAGGAACTAGTAAGTGTAATGTATGCAACCATGTAGACACCACGTGAGCTAGCAGGAGAGGGAGCTACTGTAGGGACAGCATCCATGCTACATGCTCTGACAATATTGCCGCTACTTTTACCTCTCTCTCTCTCTCTCTCTCTCTATATATATATATATATATATATATATATATATATATATATATATATATATATATATCTTAAAAATCACATTTCTTCAAGATAAAAATGCTTGTTCTGTCATTGTTTACACACTACTCAGAGTTTCGTTTCTTAATATCAAGAAATTGTTTATTTTGTATTCAAAGAACTGCAATTCTGAAGGTTATTTGCAGGGTAGCATTACTCCCACTGTAATTCATTTACAGACAAATTGAAAACACTCTCTATCCTGACACATCCTGTACAATTAACTAAAATAACAACCGTAGCGTTTGTCTTCTCGTAATTTCAATAGTTCGGTATTTTAAGAATTAAATACAGCGATATAAATTGAGCAGCGTGTACATTCATTAATGTTTGACTCGTGTGTCAAGAGACTGTTTGCTGTAGCCGGTCAAATAAGCAATAATAGCTACACTAATGAAATACTAACACAAGATGTTTCTGCTTAACTTCTGAATTGGTTATCTGCTGAGAAATAAATTGTACAAATATTACTAGGAAGTCAAGAAGCAGTAAATGTAGATAGCATTCACCAATCTCTGAGCAGTAACTGCAGCGTCAGGCTAACTTTACATTGTTGATCTAAGTAAGTATATGGTTTCACCATTGCCTGTGTACGTGTGCGTTTTACAATCTCAACATGCCATTGTAACATACGGCATTCAGTCAGCATTGCTCGTACTGGCATTTACGCCGTTCAACATAAGATTTCACACAACATTTATATCCAATTATGTTCTGAAGGAATCTTCCTGTTCCAATATTAAGATGTGTTACCTATAGCAGTTCGTGTTTGAAATAGTTATCGTAAAACTTATATGCTGTGAATTAACATTATTTTACAATGAGTACCCATAATTAAAACTCTGTGATCATTAGCAAGGTAGACAGGGCTCTTATTAAAATACAATGCGTCAGTACGTTTAGGTAATATTCAGAGCTGTGCTGACTGAACTGACTGCAGCCACCATAGAGCGAACTCGGAACTGAACATGGGCTGAAGTGAGTTTATAATCTAACTTTCAACCCTAACTGACATGTCAACATGAAACAAACCCAGACTGTACGTGATATAGAAGCATACCTTTGCCAAACTGTGAACTGCTGAATTACCGTAAAAAAGAGGCAAGCATTTACTATATTTTTTTTATCTGAAATAGTATGTAAGTTTATTTATTTTATTATATACTTCTCGGGGGGAAAATTGTGGCTGTACAGTTGTGTGTGTTGCGGTAAAAAATGAGTGAATAGTGGAGACTTAGCAAGAGCCTGTGATGTTCAATATAGGTCCTGGTTTCATAAAGCATGTGTTAGGATGAATAACCATGTGTATGCCACTACTGTGAAGGACAAAAAGGAAACATTTACTGTCCGAGAGCAAGGATTGTCAGGTTAGGGGTCTGAAGAACAAGTTCATGGGACGCTGAAAACAATGGACCCTGAATTGGTACGTCTTGGCACGTTAATTAAAATAAGGTATTCCAAAACTCATTGAATCTTTTCAACTTAAAGATTGAAATCATGAAACATGACGTGAAAGTTATTAAGAAAACACTGCAGAGTCAAGCTGACATGTCTACAGTACTCCACCTACATTTTAGTTAATTGGTTTTCTAAATTAAATATTCATAATTTATGTAATTAATTTATTTGATGTACTTTATTAATTTCTCTTGTGATTGATGCTAAATTTAATTTAATGTCATATTTTATATATTTAAAGTCATAATTTTCAGTACAAGAATTGTCAAATTTTAATAATTCCAATTTTAAATATTTCATGTAATATTGTTGTGTGTTTATGTATTTATCAGTGTATTATGACGCACGGAAGTTAAAGAAAACCTTGGTTACTGTGATCAGTAACTGTACTAAATTTTTCGTTTCTCTTAGTAAGAGCAATTGTGATATTTCCTCTATTGCGAGTGCCTCAACCGAGTTTGAAGTTAGCGTCACTTCTTGGAAAGCTCCTAGGGCATGTCGTCCCGCGGCAGGCTTCTCTGCTGAGACGCCGATCCTGACGTCATCGTAATTGTTAGTGATCTATTGGAGCGGATCCTAGGTGCAAGAAGTCGTGCTAATAGTTTGCCAGGTTCACAAGAGGCTATTTAATGTAAATTGTAATTTAGTTTGGAGTGAACTTGAAGACGACGAGGGATGACGCGTTAGACCAACGCTTACGAGCCGTACTATAAGTTCTATGAACTGTCTTCAGTGTAAACGTCTCAAATTTTATTCATTTAGACTCCAACATTATTTATTAACGTTTCAAAGTGATATATTAATTTTTCTAAATTTTTTGCTAATTAATTGAGGAGAACCTAGGCCTAACCAGAGGTGTGAGAAAATTTTAGAGACTTAAATTCTACCGACTGAGCAAATTTAAATGTAATAGCTGTGCAAGATTAAATTACAGATTTATTTTTCTCAATAGAACTTTTACTACAGTTTCTGCAATTATCATTTCATATTTAAGCTTTTGTGAGCGCTGTGAATAATGTTTTGTTGTATCTGGATGAGAGCAGTTTTTACTGGTAATTTTCACTTGTTTGCTTTACAGTGTAGGGAATAGCACCTATTTTCCGCTAAATTCATTTTTATTTTAATTATATTGTCCTTCTATGCTATTTCTAATTACGTGTTCTCTGTGTAGATGGTTTTGTCAGTGTTCTGTATTTTACCAGTGCCATATATTATCACAGAAAAAGCTCATACGCACTACAACACTTTCACACATCTATATTCATTTAATAAGAATTTTATATATGTGGAAAGAAAAACAAACAGATTACAGTGGAGACTAAAAGCCGATTACAGAAAGTTATTAAGAAAACACTGCAGAGTCAGCCTGACATGAAACGGTCGGACAAGGATATGGCGTATATCAAGCAATATAAAAGAAAAATGTATATATACTGAGATTCATGGCATTTCACAAAAACATGATGAAGATTTTACAAAATTGTTCAAGATCTGAGCAAGGAACTACAAGTTCCACTTTCAAGAAACGAAATCGATGTTGCACATAGATTTCCGGCCAGCAAAACTTATACCCCGCGTCCAACAATCGTAAAATTGGTCTGTAGGGGGAAAAAAAAGAGGAGCTTCTACAAGCAAAAAAGCATGCACATAACCTCTCTGCCCACAGCATTGACGTGAAAGACCAGCCCAGCAGGAAGAACAAGTTGCTACACAAAAAAACCAGAGACCTGAGTTGCAAATAAAATATGTTTGTGTGAAATATTGCAAGCTCTTTGT
This sequence comes from Medauroidea extradentata, assembly GCA_003012365.1. Classification (NCBI taxonomy): domain Eukaryota; kingdom Metazoa; phylum Arthropoda; class Insecta; order Phasmatodea; family Phasmatidae; genus Medauroidea; species Medauroidea extradentata. Next base: position 22,833 of record PNEQ01004045.1, read on the forward strand.
GGGAAGAACTAAAGCCGTCCCAGCGTTATGGTTAACGAATTAAAAAGATTTAAAAACAAGTGAAGTGTGTTTTTCCAATCCAAGTAAGTTGAGTTGGACTACTGTAATACCAAAATGGCTGACTTTGTTATACATCTTGATTATTGTGTTACTGTAAATTGTAAGGAAACTGCTTATGATACGCTAGACTAGTATGGATCAACAAACATAACTTGTAAAAAACTTAGGCTTTTGTCACTTCATGCAAGAAGCATAAGAAATAAACTTCAAGATGAGGAAATGTTGTTAAACCAAGCAAACAAATTGACGTTTTAGTTCTAAATGAAGCATGGCTGATTTCAAATTATATTAAATGTTATCAGTTATCTGAATACCATAGTAATTTCAGTTGCAGAGAGGGTAAACATGTAGATGGGGTTGCAATGCTACATCCACAAGCTGTGGGCCGTGAAATTCTTACACTCCATAGACAACATTCGTAACTTTCTATGTGTAGAAATAACTAAATATATGGAAAAGTTTACTATAATAGGGATTTATATCCCTCGAGAAGACAATGTTCATAACCTACTGTCATATTCGAATAATATAATCACCCAATATAACTGTAATATTACTATATTTTGTGGTGTTTCCTTACATTGTAACAGCAAGTTACCAACTAGGGTAACAGGTTACAGTTGTACTACAATATTGATCATATATACGTTAAGAACATTAAGTAAAAAGCTACGTATATCAGTAGTAGACTCACAGATATTAGTAACCATAATATTATAATTTTACAAGTACTTGATGCTAAGGATAACAAAGATCGGAAGGTCAAAGTAAATATAGATAAGAAATTAATAGTGAAAACATATTTACAAAAGTTTAACACATAACTGCATCAGGGTAATTTCGTTAGTGCTAAAAAACATTTCAATCTATTTTGAGGATATGTATAACTTTTTTTCATGAGGCAATAGAATAATGTTCTGATAAATATGCATGTATCAATAAGAGTAAAATAAAACCGGATAAATATTGCGTGAAGTATATATCAAATGAGTTAGAAAAAAACAATACGTTGGACGTGCAATTTGCATCTACAAAAATATCGTAATAAGAACGACATTAATAATCTAGTCAAATTAGACACAAAAAGATGTATTTGCTGCATTAAATCACGTAGTTCCAAAATTTTCAGCGATATATCCCCATAACAACGCCTAACAAAGTCGCATCAATGTTACATGTCGGGGGGGGGGGGGGGGAAAAAAAAGGGCCCCCCTTTTTTTTTTTTTTTTTTTTTTATTTTAATTTTTGGCACATATACCGAAAACGGTGCGTCGCACAGAAAATTTTATACTTTCCAAAATTAAAGCTTATCAAATTTACCTCAAAATCGTACCTTAACACGTTTTCTATGAATTACCGTTTACGAGATAAGAGCCGGCGGAAATAGAGAAATTACAGAAAATTTTGTAGCACCTCTCGGTTTTCACTTTACACGATATTCATAAGAAAGAAAGTTGTGGAAAATTGAATTTCCTTCTAGAATATACTACTTTTGTTAACTTATCTTCACGCAGTCTTTGGAATTATTATCGAATGATAATGATTTCGTAATAAAACGTGTTTATAAATACATACCTGCGTGAACTAGGCATCTTCAAATCTTCTGGGCGTATTTTGTTCATGTCCAAAGTGGATGATACTAAAAGTGTACTTTACCTGACAGATAAAATAACTACTTAGATTTACTAAGAACCTTTCGTGCTTTCATTGCTACAGATCGCTCACGATACGGTGAGCACTTTTGAAGACCACCTGTATAAAACAATAATTTTAAAACATTATTAATTTATTGCCACATAAGTCTTCTATTATTTTAAGTTTGGTAAAACCTATACACGGTGATTGTTAGGTAGATATTTTTCTTACTATCAAAAAGTTGCACAAAAATAAATTAACTAAAAGTAAAAAAGTTACTATAGTTTGAAACGAACTACCCCTCATCAACTATACGTAGCATACATTGCCCAATTAACTGCAATATGTCATAAAACGTGTAGAATATTTTCGTACCCTTCAGGCGATGGAATAAGATCATCTACACAGAAATATTAAAGCGAATAATTTCTTTATAAAATTTAATGTCAAGGATTTCCTTGAGCATAGTAATAAACATATTAAAATTGTAATTATATATATATATTAGGTATGTAGTACACATAGTTAAAAAAAAAAGTTTCTAATGTCACTAAACAGACTTTGAAGTTGGACGGAACATTGTTACGATTAATTATAACATAGACATACAGTTTATCTAAAATTATAATACAATATAAATAATATCGGAAACTAGCACATGCACACTATGACTACACTCTTTGTTGCCACTAACGAATCACACTAGTGTTGCCAGTCGGTGGCAGGAATGTCTGGAAGGTGCGAAAATGGCACCTAAGCCCACAGTGCCAGCAGACACGTGGGTAGTGAAGGCATTGTTGCAATGCAATATAAACTAGCAACTAGGCTCACAGTCTGGGACTATGACGTCACAATAGGCAAGAACAAGGCCTCAGTCTTGAAGACGACATCAACAAGTTGACTGGCCTCTTGCTGTTGTTGGTCTCCGACAAGTTGACGTGCTGGTGCTGTGCGAGGATATTGGTGCAGCAGTAGGTTGACGACGTGGTCTGCTAGGACAACACCTGGTG
>PNEQ01004045.1:26537-54555 GCA_003012365.1 Medauroidea extradentata
TGCTAGGACAACACCTGGTGCAGCAGTAGGTTGACGACGTGGTCTGCTAGGACAACCCCTGGTGCAGCAGTAGGTTGACGACGTGGTCTGCTAGGACAACACCTGGTGCAGCAGTAGGTTGACGACGTGGTCTGCTAGGACAACACCTGGTGCAGCAGTAGGTTGACGACGTGGTCTGCTAAGAGAGTGTCTGGTGTGGCAGGTAGGCGGCAGCGGCGGCCGCAGCTAGAGCCAGGTTGTTGACGACGTATAGCATTGGCTGGGCCACATCGCGCACCTTGTGTCCCGCCCTCAGTAGCACAGGTAGCACGCAGTTGTCTAGACAAGTGCCGCATGTCCTACCAGCAGCGAGTAGAGGACGCAGAGAGTGGTCCGTTACTAGGTGTATGTGTCGAGCCGTGGCCTCAGCGCGGAGTAGCAGTGAGGTGGAGGTCTCTAGTAGAGCTGCTAGAGTGACGAGGAGTCGTGGCAACCACCAAGCTAGCTCTACCAGCAGTAGCACGTACAGTAGGATGGCTGCTACTAGATCTCTGGCGCGTAGAGCACCACGTACTGACGCGCGCACTGCCTCTGCAGAGCTACTGGCAGCCCTGAGACCTCCTCTAGCCGCGCGTACTGCCGTCCTCGCCGCCCCCTGAGCCTTGCTCGCCGTCGTCGTGAGGCGGCGTACTAGCAGAGGGCCACGACGTGCCGCCGCCCCCAGCAGACGTGAGAACCTCAGTATCTTCCTGGCGGCCGCCACTGTGATGTCTGAGTGCATTCGTGGTCAGTGTGTGTCGGTTATACCTGCGCTCCCACGACACGACGTCGTCGTCGCGCGTCATTGCCCCTCCCCCACCACGGTCCCCTCGCTACCTGACTGGCGGCTCAGTGGTAGTGAAGTCAAGGTCTGTGTTGTCACCCTGCTACCTCCAGTATGTTTCCTAACCCCAACCCACGCTCCTACTAGTGGGAAAAACATGCTGGGGTTTTTTATGTCGTCTACGCACTTACCCGGTATTGTGATTGGTTATAGACAAATGTTCACGGCGCATCTTCAGTCACATCAAGGACAGGACAGGCATTAATAACTACAATACAGTGTCATGTATATGGAGACTTTCCACGCCCAGGATGTAACACACTAGCGAACTGTGAGTTGGTAGGAATCTCGCCGAGCCCTCGACGTTCACAGGAAGTCAGAACTTCTGTTGGAGAAGCGACAAATTACGAATGGCAGGATAAATGTGGCGCTCACACTGGATACAGAACTACTTCACTTAAACATGTTCAGTTTTGTGAGCGGTTACACGAGGTATGAACTAGTTCAGATCGCAGTCTCTTCTCGTTCAAAGTAAACTGCTTTCGTATGTAGTAGTTTCAAGCAACATATCTTCGAAGCTTCTGTTCTATTGGCTGCTTGGAGTAACGATCGGTTTTACGAACATAGCTGCTTTTGGGGCGACATTTTTCACTCGATAAATAATATTAACTTTTGGTGTAAAATAATTATTTCCACTTTACACGCAGCAGCGGCACTGCAGTTGGATAAAATATGATAGTTAAAAGTCACGAATGTTGTGTGTAGATGTAATAATAATTAAATATAGTACATTCCAGGTTCCAAATTTAGCTTTCAACATGATCAAACATGGCTGCCGAATATATTTACCTGAACAAGTTTAAGACGTCTAGCGTGACCGCGGCCAAAGTGAGAACCCCGAGTATATCCGTGGTTAAACACCATCATCCGGCCCTGTGATCTACCCCGTCGAGAATGTAACCCGGACCATGTGCTGGGAGGCTAGTAGTCAGACCACTATACACTTTCACTGCACGGCCTACATATATGTATGCTTGTTATCAGTATTTTATTAACTCGCTTTCTTGCCTGTTTGGTTGTGTGTTCGGTACAAAGCATGGTCTATGAAGGTAGAGGTCTTGGCACTGAGGAATATTATGTGACTCCCTTATTGTCGCCGAGCGCTGGTAGTAATTTAGTGGAAGATTTGTCTCGTTTTGTATTTGGCTTAGCTTAACATGTGAAGCTATCGGAATTGCGAGTATTATATAAAAGAAAAAAAAATTGAAATGTAATTATGTATTGGAGAAAATTATTTTTTTCAACCATAAATTTACTTTTTCAATCTTTTACGTGTAGACACACATTGCAACTATTCTAAAATTTTGTAGGGCAGGAAATAATAGATTAGGTTCGAATATGTTAACTTAAACAATAGTAAGTTTTTTTTTTCATTCGACATATTCCCATACATGCCAATACATTTATGGACACGAAACATACCACATTAACATAATCTCATATAAATAATAGCGAAAATTTTAACCCCCCCCCCCCTCCGCCATACAGATGTAAACAAGACAAATCTTCCACTAAATGACTACTAGCTCTCAGCGACAAAAAAGGAGTAGTTTTCTTGCTGGAGAGCATTACGCTGCGTCAAGACCGCTTCCTCTTAGGCTGTGGTACATACTTAGTTTCTTTGAGCATAAAGTTACTTGTTAAATAAAAAAATTCAATATACTATGGTTTTAAAACGGACTAAAAAGAATAAGAAAATTTCTCCTATGAAATAATTTGTAGGATATAAAACTAGGAACAAGAAGTAGTGCATGTAATATATTTGATAGTAAGCAGTGTCGAGAGAAGCTGTTGTTTACGAAACTCATACATTTCATATATATTTTGCAGTGCAATAATATTGTTGGTGACTTAGATGCACTATAGATGCATCAGTTTTCTATTGCACGCGTCCCTCGTTTTTCGTTTTAAATCTTAGAAGTGTTTTCATAACATAATTTATGTTAAACTTTTAAGTCAGTTTTGAAAACTATGTACATTAAACTAGAGAGAATAGAGGCGCGATGGGGGGAATATAGACAAAATTTGAAACAGATGCCTAGCTTAAATCTTTATCTTAAATCAAATTATAATTTAATACGCAATTTCTTTTTATATAATTATTTACTTGCCAATCTTAAGAAAAACACGGGTTTTAAAATTGTGTACTAGAACTTTCGATTTGAAATATTGTCGCTATACACCCCAAAGTCCTTATTCTACCCGTTTTACGATATCTTATTTGTTTTATTTAAATATTTGTGTGTTATAAAGTAATGTTGGAAGCAATGTGTGTTGAGGCACAGAGAGACCACTAGGACAGTTGACAGACGACCACGTGTACAACAGCTGAGGTGAGATATGTTAGTTTACTAGCAGCGTATGTTACAATATGTGTACGATACAACTGTGTGTGTAGTCGTGTTACACGTCAAGATGTGCACGTGATATTCTTCGTGCTGGACACAGACAATATTACAAGAACAAACTGCTCTGGTTCAACATCCTGCATGTTATATTCCACACACTATAGTCTCAAGTAGTTGGTACACTGACAGGTATGTGTGTGCCAGTTTCACTACAGACCATGCAGCACTGGGTTCGTTCACTGCTGTGTTGTTATTGTAAGAGAAGGTGGACGGTGTGTATGTTCTACAAGAATGTATTGTCGCTAGGCTAGACCGTCAGTCGACACAACAGTTCAGAGTGTGATAGTAGCTCAGGCTCGGGCAGGCAGTGACGCAGCATATAGTCGGCTGACAGTCATGACACGAGGTCCTAGGAGATCATCTCGCCAGCAAAACCCCTGCTGGACGTGTGATGTGGTTGGACAAGGTTTGTGCGTCATCGAGTCTTCCAGAGAACAATTAACACCTGACCGGGCCAACACTATATATCATGTCTCTCACTGGAAGATATGTGCAGCCCCCCTCCCCTTCACTCTTTGGAGCTGACTAGAAAACTACGTGAATATGTGGAGAGAGCGAGGGCATGTAACAGTTGACAGAAAAATTTCCCTTTTTTGAATTGTTGTTAAAAGGTCATGAATGACATTCGACGTAATTCTATACCGTTTAAAAATGTTTTTGTTTGTTTCAGATTTTTATTTTTTAATTTGAAACAGTTTTATGCTGCCATGTATTACTTTTAATATTATTTACACTATCAATGTTATTATTCATATGCAATATAGAAGAGTTGAAAAACGTTCATTTCATACTTTTTAATTTTTTAAATTATTTTGGTAAAATGTAGTGTTTGAAAAATATTGAAAATAGAAAAACGTATTTTTGTAAATTACTTAAGATGATGTGTAGTACTTGGTGTGAACGAAGTGGCGGGCAATGTCTAGTGTTTCGTTTGACTTTAGAAAAGTCACAGTTCAATGCAACATGTACAGAACATTCTAGTGAAATATAATCTCAGGTTTATTACAGAACACTAGATATCTGCTTACAGTACAATATATTGCATCAGACGTGTGCAACATATGAACGAGACACGGTATGTCTCCCTATACTCGCTGTACTGAGGAAGTGAGATAAGGTGGCTTTACAGTCCGTTAACAACGAGGTCCTAGCAGCCATAGAGGGCGAAGTGAAGGGGCAACACAACATCCATGAACGAGCTGGGACTTGAACCCAGGGCCTCTGACACCGTAGTCCGGCGCCTGTAGGGAGGAGCCTGGGTTTGGTCCCCGCCCAGGGTGTCATGATTCCTCTCCCGTCATCACTGCTCGCGAGTTATTAAGGTCGCGGCTTCCATTCCTATCAGAGTTCCTCTGAGCATCTTGTCTTGTCGCTATGAACACGAACCTTCACTGCCGGCAAGATGAGAGGCAGGTCCTAGCCTGGTCGTCACCCGCCACACTTGTGCCAACCTCAGCAACAATACATAACACATGTCGGAGTGTGAACTTCACTTCAACACTTGTGAGCAGAACACATAATGTTCCAGCTAGATCACATTGTATCAGTTTCCCTGGCCAGTAATAGACGGGCATTGATTGAAGGAACCTACACCGTATCACTCTCTGGAGCAGCAGCCTATGTACGAACTACTATAGAGTGTACACATTATGCAGTCTAACCTGTACGTAGTTGAACCTGATCGGTTGTACAATGTACGTATGTCTATTTGTAGGACCTCCTGAAACAATCTGACGCAGAAATATTTTCACCACATAAAGCGGTCCCTATTATGCAAAGTTAAGATCATATCTCCACCCCCTTTACTTGCACAAGGAAAATTTTATAAACTATTTTTAACCTTGATTTAATCAATATAGTTCATAAACTGGTTGTGTATTACTTCCAGCCTACTGTGTATAGACGAATGTTACGAATGTGTAGTGCCTTAATAATTCATGCAGTGAAGTGTTTGTTGAATATACGCCACTGCCAGTGAATGCTGAGTAGCAGAAAACAAGCAACCAAAACTAACTAACAAAGGACACTACAAATGGCTACAGACAAGAAACATGCAATTAATTCCTAAATAGGAATACAGTCGGTATTTACTATGTACCGTCTACATTTGTATTTCGAAATTAATTACCTACTTCAGTGTTTAACGTTCTGTACTATTGTGGACATACGGCACTGCAATAGGTTTAAACTTTTAACATACAAACAAACAAAATTATTTGCAAAGTGACAATAGACCTTACATACATTATTGTCTTCGTCCCAGTTCTGTATGTGATGTCTTAGTTGAGGTGTCTTGAGTTTCACAGGTTATTTGCTTTTGTATTTCGACTGTCATTTTTTGGTATTTATTTTATTTTCCTTTATTTGGTGTTGTCTGATTCCTTTTGGGATCTTTCATGTTATGTAGTTTTGGTCCGTAAATGTCTTGACTGCAGCCAAACTAGGCTTGTTTTCTCTTTTTTGTTCCTTTTCCGATTGTTTGTTGTTTCTTAGTCTTTTTCTAATATTTCTGGGACGACATAAGATTGCAATGACGTATATCCACAATAATACAGTACGTCTTTTGTCCCATTGCAATAAACTTTCAGACACATTACTTCGACTAAAACAATCTCTTGTTTCATAGGTTTGTTTGTTCGTATTTGTTATTTGTGTGTAACTACGTGCTCTCTGCCTTGTAACAGCGTACACGCAACAAGTGGGTAGCCTAGAGCTGCAAACAGCGCAGCAAGCAATGACTGGTAGGCGCTGGGAAGACTCTATGCCATCAGGGCAATGTTGATACTCTGTGTTAGTACACGTCAAGGTCGCAGCGTGGTTGTTCCACTGCAGTAGTGTACTGGGTCAAGGAACCTGCACTCTGTTGTTCTAGATGACTTGACTCAGCTGATAGATACTACGTCACTGTATTGTAGCAGCCTATCCATGCCGCCTGACGTGTGCACAGTTCCAGTATGTACACGTTTATTAGACAACTCTATCGCTGTTGTGTGTAGCCATTCAATGCTCTCATGTCATGTTCCAATCATATTTCCCCGCCGCTGAAATTCATGTCAGTTAGTGTTTTTCGGGTCATTTTTAGGTGCGAACATCTTGGCGAAGACTCTTGAAGACAGCATAAGCATGAACACATCTTCAACCATAACATTATGTCATAAATGAAGATGTCGCCTGCATGTTTCATAGACTTGACAGTGTCGAGTAACAAGTACGTCTGCTTAGTTCGAATTCATCATATTCACTATAATTACTTGGCCCGTATTATTTACATTTTTTTCATTAAAACAATAATATAATGATACCTTAGTTTAAAAACTACGATATTAAACATCCCACTGTCACACAAAATGTACAAGCAACACGTGTTATACTTGGGTAGTTACCACCACTAACGTAACTAAACACCAGTGTTAGCTACGGTCATCACACTCACACACACACAATGTGTGTGTGTTTGTAGGGCGTAGAGTAGAGCTTTGATGGCAGCTTTCATCTTGCAACTTGTACAGCTGGAGGTAATATCGTTCCCAAGTGTTCCTACTTCATTGTCACAAACAACATTAATAAAATGTTAAATCAGAACTCTCGGCCAAGTGCATACTCCGTATTATCTTAACTAAAAGTAACAGCAAGGGTTACATTAGTCAAACATATCTACAATCTAGAGCTGAGATGTACTTTTATCTCATGTCAGAGCTGTGCAGGAATATTTACTCTGCATACAGGGTGCAGGTAGTTTATTTAGAGCAGTGTATTGTATACATTGTTTACATACTTCCACTGCTTAGATTATAGTCACCAGGGATAGATACGTACAGGCTGAACGAAACGGTAACTTAACCAGGCATTCACAAGTACGCATTTTATTGTGAATGGTGTAAAGGTAAACAGGTATTAGAACTGAACATCTCGTCTACCAGTTGTACGGACAGTAGAAAGGAAGGAATCAACCATGGCCAGTAATCAATGAGCCCGCCTCAGTGCAGTGTTCCTGGTGTTCATTAGTCAGTCTGGTGGCTGGCAGATGTTATTGTAACAAACATCTCAGCTTGTCACAATACCGCTATATCTTACATGCATGTGAGTCTTCACCATATCACTATCATTTTAACCTTATTCAGTTTTTGTGCGGCCAAATAAAATATGTCATGGCTTGTCACGATGCTGCATTGTGTTACAGGATATGCATATTTCTATAGAGCAGGAACTGCTGGTAAACTGAGTATATATATATATATATATATATATATATATATATATATATATATATATATATATATATATATATATATATATACACACACACATACACACACATATACACATACACACTGGCTGAAGAGAAAATTTGGCGAGTAGACATTATTGTAGACGTTACAATAATAACATCCAACACAACAGATAATTGAACAAAAGAGGCCTATGAGAGCTTTCAACTTGATTCGTGTCCATGCAAACATACACACACGCAGACTATTCCTAAAATACTTTTACAAAATTTGAAAGGAAGAAAGGGGAGGAGATGCGGGTTTATCACACTAAAACACACAAAAATATAAGCATATGATCGGTAAATCCTTAAATTATTGCGTGTTTAATGAACGATAAATTTAATGTGTTGTAAATAATTAATTAAGAAAAACGCAGCTTTGTAACAAACAATGAGATTAATTAAAATGCCGTTTACCACATTTACATTGTCTATGACGATACGTTGCTAAGGAAACTTGTTTACATTTGTCGTTTGTGTTTATTTGTCTTGTTGGTAATTTATTGCATTTCATATTAGTCATAAGAAACTACACTACAGATGAAGCGCTGTGTGATATTTTAAACGTTATGTATCTCACTCACACACACATACACACATATACACTATACTGTAATTGGTTCTTCAATTACACAATTACACTTATACATTTCCATAATAAATGCAGAACATTCTCCTCTACCGTAATTAATTTGTCTGTACAGTTACAAAACTTACCTTCACAATCATCGATTTAATCAATTAATTACTGTTAAATGTAAAAACCTTTTTTACAGAGCACCAAGTATACATTTTAAGTTTTCTAAATGTACATGAATATTTACTTTATTTCACGTACAGAAAATGCTTATTTAAAATGTATTTTAAATGGAACTTCGTGAATTCTTTTTAGTCTTTGAAAATCGTTGTGGTTTATTGTATACTGTCTAACGATGCACAATTAATTAAATATTAAATGTTTCACTTTAATCTTTGGTTATCAAACTACATTTTATTACATAACGTAGAGCAGTCTAGTTGTCCAAAGAGGGCTAGAGGCAAGATATGCTTGCTCAGTTGCAAATATTTCCTCAGAGTCTGTTCTGCAGAGATACCACAATACCACAAGTATCATTGTCCGTGTATATAGTATAGCCACAGACTACGAACTATACTGACCCACTATCAATCATGAGGTACTACCATCAATATGGTGAACTGATTCATACACGTGCGTGTCGGTATCGAGGTTATGTCCTAGATGTAGGGAGGGGGGTGGGGGTTGACGTAGTAACTTTGCCTTGTCATCGCCTACGTTTGTGTGCAAAGTTTCAAGTCGAGTGGATGTGGGAAGTAGGTCATAATTAGCTTACACATCTCAAGCTAACACAGAGGGGACTGCTAGGCTGTATTAAGGCTGGGATGTGGTAAAACCGTGTTTATTACGTTCCCATTATTACCAGCCAAATATTCTCCTTGCCTCGGTAGTAGTGTACAGTAAACAAGCCGTAACCTCAAAACTTATGTGTGTCTTCCCCGTGGTCGTAGAAGAACAGGTCTGGACACTCGCCTATCTACCAATGTATTCCGCTTGACCCCCTTGTTGTTTGGCTGTAGTTCGCCAAGTTACCGAGAATGTCGTACTTTTTGGCGCTGTAATCCGGACGGTTGGACTCAAACTCCGCCCACTTTTTTCCATTGTTAACATCATAACGTAAATTAAGATTTCTGGAGCCATGATTTAAAATTATGAGCGAAGGAGGTATTTCATTAATTGATTAAAAATTACGTTTTGATACATTGTTTATCTTGGTGGAAGGGAAGTGGGCGGAGTTTGAGCTCGACCGCCCGAATTACAGCGCCAAAAATGTATAACACTATCGGTAACTTGGTGAAGTACAGCCAAACAACAAGGGCGTCAAGATTCCAGGCGAGTGTCCAGACCTGTTCTTCTACGACCGCGCTCTTGCCAATATTTGCTGTTAAGTGTACTGACGAGTAGTTTAAAAGTGTTCAAGTGTGTTTAGCACATTGTTGCGGAATAGTATTAGTTTTGCTGACGACACTTGAAAGTACAATTTTAGCTCGCATAGTTTTCATATTCATGCGTCAAAATTAAAATGTACATATCATGTTTACTGAGAAAACAAGATGACTTACTTAAACGAAATAATTCACAGTGAAATAATATGACATGGTCTACGTAACCAAGCATTAGAGAAAAATATAGTGAAAAAACTATTGTATTTCTAAAAATTGCTCAATTTAATTACTTTTTTTACTGTTCTTTTGCAATTTTTTAAAGATTCAAAATATTACTTTACAAGTTTATAAATGTTTCATTACATAGCCTATTACATGTTATTTCATTATGAATTATTCCATTTGAGTAAGACAATTGGTTTCCACTATTTGCATGGCAACATAACAAGCAAATTTTGAGTTTGAGGAACCGTTATGAGAAAACTGTGGGAGCCAAAATTGTTTCGTAAGAGGAGACTGTACTCACAAGTATCCTATACAAAACTAACGCTGTTCCGTGTACAAATATGATTTTGTCGCACTTGAACATCCTTAAACAAAACATAGAACCAGTCGGTCCCAGCCCAGGATCCTCGCGTGTGGGTCATGCAGGCTGGCCAGCGGGTTTTCTCGGAGATCTCCCGTTACCCCCGCCCTTCTCATTCCAACACTTCTTTGTAGGGCGTCATGTCATGTCATACTTCTGTGCACGTAGACTGTCTACGTCATTCATTAAATATGCGTTCATGATGCAGTTCCTGGCACTCTGGTATCCTCCGTCCTCATACGACATTCAATAATTACGTAACTTACTTTTAAAAATAGGAAACAAAACAAATGCAAAGCTGTGCAATAGTTTTCTACGTTGACTTGCGACTCTACCGACAAGTGTTTGTTTCTTTATAACAACACAACTCAGAATACGTTGCAAGAAAACATTCATTACTCGACTTTACGTAGTTCACTGACACTAATTACAAACAAAACAAAACGGAAATATCGCACTGTTGTGGACAATTAGTTTACTATGTTGTTTGTCGGAAGTTGAATACTATACCACCGCGTTTGTTTTGTCCACTGTGCTAAAGTGTCCAATGTTTTTAACAAAACAAAGTAGAAGAACTATTTTAAATGTTTGAGGGTACCAACATACTTCAGGAAGGGAAAACATAAACGTTCGCCATTTCAAACCAGTTTATAATCTCAGGGATAATACGTATAAAGGACGAACAAAAATATTCGCTCCTTTAACTTCTTGGTTATTACATCCTCATTTTTCTCACATCCTTGTTTATAAGAACCATCAACGTTACGGATGGTCAGTTTTGATACAATTGTAGCTCTTCGTGATGGGAAGTTCAAAGGCGAATTTGTCGGGTTTCTATTCCACCAACGATTAATATTTATTTATTTTTATTTCGTAAAGTTCATATTTTCGGGAGCTACTTGCTAATACGCACAAGCATGAGAACTCTAAGCTAGTTAGGTTTTCTTTTGAAAGAATCAATTGTATTTTCTAACTAATTTAGTTTAAGAAGACAGGCATACAAATGTATATATACACGCGTTGGCACCACATATGACATAAAGTGAACAATAAAATGGTACTTACTACATCATAATAGTTCAGTAAGTTTTCCTATTACATGTTGTTCTGTAGACAAAGATTGCTCAGATGTTCTCCTACATCGTGTTCTATGTGAGAACATGACTTCAGAACAAAAGGCAAGCTCCTGGAGTTAATTGATTTCATTGTGATCATCCTCCCTGGTTGGCTCGCTTTGTTAGCAAATATATGAACTTACAGATACCAAGCCGGGGTCAAAGTAAGTCAACTTATGGCGTGTTTACTTGGTTGTTGGGCGCTTGTTCAATTACAGCAGAAGTGAAGTGAGTGAGTTGGTCGCCTGCAGCTTCAACATCAGTGAGTCCTCCACTGAGGGGAAACTTCAAGCCCAGAGAATACATAACAACACTAACTGAAGTGTTCATGTTTCTCGAAGATAATATAAACAAATAAAAATATCTGCTCTAGTAAACAGTTTCCGTCAACAGAAATAATGACTTTCAAGTGTACAGTATATCAACTGATGATTTAGCGTAATTTTATCTTCCACACATTTGTCTTGGACCAACTACATTGTTACTTATGTAACAGAAACAAATGAATGCATGTAACAACATCACACTGCCTCTTTGAAATGCACATTGTACATGTAGTGTTTCAGAACAAAGGCTACAAGCAGTAAGGTGACGTCATTAGGGCTCTTGACAGTAGCTAAGAATAATTTAAATGACAGTTGAGTAAGTTCTAGCTGATGGTCTTTAAGTCAGTAACAGCAGAAGATAGAGAGGTGGAGTTGACATGTTAGCTTGGACATTTTATACATACGTGCCGATATATTGTGTGACAATATGTTGTACAATTCACCTGGGTGTTAATAATACAAAATAATTCTCAAGTCATGTCCAGAAGAAATTATTTATTTCAATAATTAACTAATGAGATGTCATATAAATAACTAAAATTCCATAAAAGTATATAAATAAATATAATATTATGTACAAAATTTGAAATGCTCGTTTGGTTTTTACACTACATGTAGTACACTTTGCACATTATTCAATACAAAATCTTGAGCAATAAGATATTGCATTGTTCTCTAATCTCTTATTGAAAAGTTAGTGTTTGTGTAAATATTTCCTCTCGTCTCTCACGTAGATCAATGAAACTGCACTATGAATGTTCCGGGTTCGTGTTTGTGCCACACACATTTGACTTATACACTTTACACATAGCTTGCACTTAAAACTTCCATTTGTTTCACAAAGTGTCAGGCCAATTTTTACTTATTTTTAACACATGTATAAAACAAACCAGACTACTTACAGAACAGCAGAATAAAGTATGGTTTAACGGCCGTCATAATACATTTTCAGTAAATATTGGTGTAAATAATTTTACAGAAATTTAAGAAATGCTACTTAAATAATGTATGCCAAACTTTATTTTCTATACACTGTAGACTAAACTGTTAAAGTCTTTTCTTCTGTGTGATTAATGATCTCCCACAAAGAGAAGGAATTTAATTTTTACGTGGTGGAAACAAAACGTATGTTGTGCAAGACCTATTTGGTTTGCCTAAAAAAGGTGTAATGCAACATAATATACCAAAAATTTCAGAAAACCTTTTTTTTCCGCTTGACATTAAAATATTCGGTCAAGTCTGCCTACAACATAGACCCCATAAACAAGCAATAGACACGCACAATGATTGTCTCTGCCAGATATTTGTGTAAGGCACTTAAAAGCAAAGTTTCACATTTCTGCTAAACAAGACATTGGTTTGTGACTTTCTATATTTGTACAGTTGTGTGGACGTGTAATACTAGTGAGGTGTTGGCCACATATTGAGGAGCCACATGTGGAGATTGTCGTCAAGCAGTCAAGTAGGATCAGTCCTTGCCAGTCAGCACTGGGAAGAAGGCCTCTATAGGTAGTCGCGGTTCCTCTGTCGCCATGGTAATACTGAGGGCCGGCCTCGAACTGAGCGACGATGCTGACTTGAAGAGACCACTAGCCGCCCCCGCTGACGTCAACCCAGCCACAATCTGTGACGGCGACTGTATCTCCACGCTACCCGGGGTCGACGTCCAGCCGTCCTCCCTCGTCGCCGATGGCAGTACGTTGGTCTCCACCCCGCCGTGAGAGTTCTGGAAGAAGACGTGCTCTCCCAGGGAGGTGGCCGTCAATGCTGCGACCTGCTCCGTGGTGCTTGACGACGTAGGAACCTCCGTGCTGCTGCTCAGCGGAGTGATGACGAAGGTCGGCGGCAAGGTGTGTACCACATCAGACATCCCTGACTTCGTGCTCTCTTCCTTGGCTGTCGTGTTCTTCTGCCCACTCGACAGCATCTTCAGCGGGTATATTCTCCTCATCGCCGAGAACACGCCTTTGGGGTTCATGAGAATGCGCGGTGTCGTCGAGCTGACGCTGCTGGTAGACTCGTCCTCCGGCTTGTCGGCAGAAGACGCCGTGCTGATCCTGTATCGACTATAGAACTTGCCAGTACCGGGCTTGAACCTGCTGGTGTTGGGTCTGAAGCTGCCTGTCTTCTCCGTCGATGCTGCTTGGTCGGGTCTCCTGGTCGTCGTCGTTGTCGTCCTGAACCTTGTGCTGGTCCTCGGCCGGTCAGACCTATACCTGCTCCTTGATGACTCAGTCGTCGTCGACGTAGTCCCACCTGACTCACGTCTGTACGACTCGGAGCCTCTCGTCCTCGACGGGTATCTCGCCTGGTAAGTTCCTGAAGACTTCTCGTCGTCATTCTTCTCTACGTCATCATCTTGCGCTTCACCTTCGCTTTGCTTGTTGAGTCTCTGTCGGTAGTCCTTGATGCTGAATCTTGGCCTCGACGAGTTCGTGCCGGGTCGTAGTCGAGGTCGCAACTTGGATGGTACAAACAGTGAGGAATGTGAGTTGGTACTGGTCGACGTCGCAGTGGCTGTGCTCGTCTCCAGCGGTGCTTCTGTCTCTGTCGTTGTCGGGATGGCTGAGGTAGTAGAAGTAGTAGTGGTCGAGGTTGTCGTGATAGCGGCCGAAGTTGTCGTAGGAGCCGTGGTTGTCGTCGTCGAGGTTGAAGTTCGGACTGGTTCTACGGTTGTAGTGGTGTCGAAAGAAAGTTCATTGGCATTCTCGTCTTCTGTGACTGCTGAGTTTTTACCTTTTCCAATATTTTTATGTTCGTAGTTTGTCGAATATGTGTTATCGAGACCGGCTTTATAATTTGTGTGGTATGAATGTTCATACGATTCTGCGTGGTCATAATTTAGTTCCGAGTCATGTGATGGCATTCTTGTAACAGGTACATCATTGTTTTCGCCTGTGTGCGTACCAGATGATACACTGTACTTCTCTTCGTTTATTCTTTGTGTTGGTGGGTGTCTTCTAGTTGGTCGTACTGTTGTGGAGTAAACTTGGGAAGTAAGTTCATTGGTCAGAGTAAGTGAACTGGGCAGTATATCATCGTTAGTCTGATGATTCATCCAAGTTGCTTCATCTTGGTGGTCGGCATGGTTGTAGTTCGTATTGGATGGCTTACGTCGACGACTGTGTGGATTCGCTTTGGTGTTATCAGCCTCAGTTTGACTGTAAGATGCTTGGTTTCTATTATTCTGAACAGATGATACCGTTTGTCTTTCTGACTCTTCTTCGACCTCTGTGGTGTCGGTTATTTCATGTTTTGTTGGTCTTTGCCTCTGATTTGGTCGCCCTCTAACTCCATCATATCCATTGTTAGTGTAGTAGGAAGCTTGTCCCCTGTTGCTGGAAGGTCGTCTCGGATGATGTGTTCTTGTTCCTTGATAAGCAATGTTCTGATAGCCACCATTGTCTTTGACATCTGGGTTGTCACGCTGAGACTGAGGTCTCCTGCGTGAATGATGTGGACTGCGAGTTGCTGGAGGCTCGTTCCTGACAGACTGCTGGGGTCTCGTGAGTCTTACCTGCGAGCCAGGTCTACGAGAGGAGTGCATCACTTCCTTCTCCGCACTCTGCTCTTGTACTTCAGTACCCTCAGAGTCCAAGTTCCCTCGAACCAGCTTCTGTGCATCGGGTCCTCGAGTGTAGTAGGCTTGTGTGCTGCTGTGCATGTTGTCTTGCGTACTGCTTTCTTCGCTCAAGTCGTTTTCATTCTGCCGCGCCGGAGGTCTTCTCATCCTGTTGGGTTTGGTCTTTGGGTAATTTTCGCTGTCGTCTATCTCCATGTCATTTATCCTCGTATCAGTGTCCACATGTGGTCTGTGGTTGCGCGGGGGTATTACGTTCTGGTCGTTTTCAAAAGTACTTTCTTCGCGTGAAGGTGTACTACTGAAATATGTATCCTGCTGACTTTGCAAATGGCGTGTATTATCAGTGGACTGCCGAGTTCGTTGAGGATTTCTTTGCCGTTGAACATTATTTAGTTCAGGGCTACCCACATTATTACTTGGTCTTCTAGAAGGTTTCAGCCTTTGTCTGTTGCGATCTGGAGTTCTGACACGCGGACGACTTATATCTGAAGGAAATGGATCCTTTGTTGGCTCTGCAGTTGAAACTTCGCTTGTAAATGTTAACGTTTCTGGTGTCTGTGTACCAAACAGCATTTGCTCGCTTTCTTTATAGCCAAGTGTCGGAAATGGTCTGTCTGGTTTACGGGTTTCAAACGAGTCTATGCTCGTCAAAGGTGTTTGAGAACTCAAAGGATCTAGCGGTGATTGTTTGAAGATAACCTTACCACGGCTAGGTATTGGCGTTACTTCATTCAGGATCGAATGTGGCGATGTGAGGCCTTCGTACCCTTGTTCTGGAGCCACTGTCTGCATTTCAGGTGGAATTGTGGGTAGAAATGTCACAAATGAATCTTTGTCATTGTAAACTGCTGCTGGTTTGTGCAGTGTGTGTTGTGCTGGGGCGTGGCCATTGGTCACAGGAAATACTTCTTCTAGAACATTTTCATTCACCCTTTTGTCATGATGGTAAGGCCTAGGGATGCGGCCATTCTCTCCTTGAGGCTGAAGTGAGACAGAAGTGGGAGGTACGAACTGAACAGGGCTTAGTTTAAACTCGTTCTGAACTGGAGGACTCAGGGTTGACGTAGGATTTAGCAAGTTGTTTGTTGGGAATGTCGGCTGAATGAGTGGCGATGGCGTGGGTGAAGTGTAAACATGGGATGGATTTGAAAATGGAGTTGTCAGTACGCCAGCTTGGTATTTGTAGTTAGTCGTTCCTCTGGATGGTAAGTTATTGTAGTTAAAATTTTCTGGGGCAGGTGTGGAATATAAACCAGTCTCCGGACGTTTCGCGTGGACGATTTCAACTTCACCTGGGTTCTTGATGGAAAACGGTGAAAGGAATTTCCCACTGTAGTCGTTGAAATTCGCGAATGGACTAGAGCTCACATCTTTCCCATAGAAGACTTCTTTCCCCAGTTCAACAGACTCTATGACAGGTTGACTTTTCTGTTTGTCTAAGAGTTTCTGCGCACTCAGAGCCTCGGCGTACGCAGCCTTGTGCTTGTCGAAGAAGTCCTTGAAGAAGTTGATGGAGTCTGGGAGTGTCTTGAAGGCTTGCTGGTTGGGCAGGTTGTGACTGGGGTCCAGGTAGATGCCGTGTCCTGACGAGGAGAAGGCATTGCTGCTGACAGCAGGACGAGAGTCCTCGTAGTTGGACAGGTAGGAGGGGTATAGCTCCAGAGATGACGGCCTGCTGTAGTGAATGGCAGAGGAAGACTTGGGCGGTGGCGTCAGTCCAGCGTGATGCTGGTCCCTCGAGGACCCAGACAGTGATGTCTGCACAGGCGGTGGTACCAAGCGTGCTGAGTACACGATACGTCCTTGAGGCAGCAGCTCCTCTTGCTCTGCAACCTGCCACACACACACACACACATGTATGTGTAACATGCACAACACACTGTACACATCACAGTCACTAAGTTGTTAACTTCCACCATGGGTGACACTCAGAAGTTAGAGGCAAGGGACATATTCAATATTACAAAGATAACAAGAATAGCAGTTGTGTTTATTTCTCCAAGTACCCAGTGTACATTATCGTACTACTTGCACATGAAGCTTGTTCAAGACAAACCAGACTAGTTAAGCAAAAGCCAAAAATAATTTTATCCTTACATGCTATGCATGGATGATAACATTCGCTATTACTGCTACACAAACCTAAGTGTGTCCTCGGAAAATATGTGAACTACAGCCGTCCCTCTCTCTAACATACTGCGCCCTCCTACTCTACTTGTCTCGCTACACCCTCCCAGCCAATAGTGAGAAAGTAGCCTTGCCATCGCGACAAGCAGAGCGTACAGTCTCGTCGGCTGGAAAGTGACAACCAGTATGTAATTGCTGTTCAGGTTGACACACGAACCTACAAGGTAAACACAGACGTGATAGAAACTGTCTGTCAGGGACAGTTGTTCGTATGTACCGAGAGGATATAATGGTATACCATAGTAGATATGTCTGAAAAACGTAAAGTAAATTTATGTTAATTGATAATATGTTATCGTAGAACAAACATACTGCCGATCGCATACTTGTTCCATAACATCAAGTCAACAGCAAGTTGTCCACGTGCTAGTTATAGATACTGTCCTCAGACTCTGTACCGTTCCATCATCTCAATTAATTAGATTTTATCTGGTCATTATTAACATAGGTGAACGACGATGATGACGTATCTTTTTACAAGTTTAATTAACATTTATGTTATGCTACATAAGTCACATGATTAGGAATGCAGAACATGCTATGCATTTTGTTCACTTTTATCACGAATATGTGTAACTTTATTTTTATTTTATTTTATGTGTTAATTAGTGAAAGTAGACAGCACGATGTGTATATTAAACTGATTAATTCAATAATATTTGTTAGTTTTTTATTTTGTAATACATATTTTAAGTTATCAAAAAAAGGGAAAAACAGTTTCTCCGGTCACATCGGTTGGTTACGAGAATATAAACCGTTTTGTAGAAGTTGGCGGTTTACACTTTAAAGGGGTATCGAGGGAAAAAGACAAGGGGAAGGGGCGGGGACGTTTGCGAATAAGTACCGCTATTAATTTCTACCAACCACTAATACTTAGTTTTTACAGAATTATTCCCGAATAAACAAAATTTCATTTCAAGGCCCGCTAGACCTAGGGGCTCGCGGTGACCGAGTGGTCAGACCATTCGTCTTCCACCAAGACGGTCCGGGTTCGAGTCCCGGCGGGGTCGGTCCCCGGATTATCGCATGTGGGAATCGTGCCGGACGATGCCATTGGTCGGCGCATTTTCTCGGGGATCTTCCGTTTCCTCCGCCCTTATCATTCCGGTGCTGCTCCATACTCACCTCATGTCACCCCCCACCAACACTAAAGACCTCGATGTTAAGCGCTGACTACAATCTCTCTCTCTCTCACTCAACATATTAGACCTACTACAGATGGTCGCTTACAATATGAACGGCGTGTACATGGAGGGAGGGCACAAGACATTCCCCTCCACTGCTTTCACACGGTGACCTGGAAACACTCCCCTACCCGAGGCTGCAGTTAGGTTTGTCAAGCAGTACTGTGTGGCAGTTGTCAGCGTGTATCAGACACATACTGACCTTGCTGAGAAATATGCTTTCAGTGACAATCGTTGTTGTGTGTATCCCATAAGACGTATAGCGTACTCTATCAATGTGTGCATTTTTCTGATAGCAAGTATGTATGGCTTCAGTAACTAGCCTAACTGCATTATTTTGTATTCGTGAAACAATGGATTTGTTTGTGTAATAAGCGAATGAAAGTGAAACAATGTGATCAGCATAGAGAGCCCATGTAACAAAATAGGAAGAACAGTATAAGACATAACATTACTGTCAGACAACTGCAAATGTTAGTGAATTGTGTTTTATGACAAGAACAAGACAGCAAAGTTATGCCCTTTACAGCCATATGTTGGCAAATCACTAGACACATTATCATGCAGTGTTAGCAAATATAACTGAAAATATTAAATAAATCAAAGATATTCACTTCAAATCACAGTGCAACAAACTTGACAGAATTCCTAATATTTCAGCTGATATTTATGTTTTATAGTAATTGTGAGAGTGTTAAGGGCGTTGAACCCGTAAAATTTCATTTTTTTTATATTTGTGCCAAACATTGTTCAACTTTTACACATCAGATAACACGTCATTTCCCAAAATAAAAAAAAAATTAGGCCCCATAATTTTTGCATAATCACTCATCAAATTCACAAAATGGCCATTGCGGTGTAGCCAAAATCAAAAAAAGTAATTAACTAATAAATTTAAAATTACAGTAACTGATAGTCAGTTTATCAATGCATTTTATGACATGGTTGACAAAAGTTAGTTTTGAAAATTTCAGTAATAACCAAAAGTCAAATTTATGCAAAAATTTACTAATTTTCATCAATTTTTTAAGAATACAAAAAGTTATCGCTTTGTGTTCACAAAAGTGTCTTGAAGTAGATCACATCATTAAGAATTAATATGAATTATCTTGTTTCTGGAAGTTAATTTTTTTTTATTATTTTGGCTACACCGCAACTGCCATTTTGCGACTTTGATAGGTGATTATGCTAAAACTATGGGACCTATTTTTTTTTATTTGGGGAAATGACATGTTATCTGATGTGTAAAAGTTGACCAGTGTCTGGCATAAATATAAAATTTTGAATTTTTACGGGTCCAACGTCCTTAAAAACAATAGCTTCCGTTCAAATAATCGACAACACATCAACACATGGCAGCCAAGCCTCGTGTCTTCGAAAACATTATAATACGCACTATATTGTCGAACAAGAAATTAAAACCAAGTATAAAATTTTTTTGGATGAGGAAAAAAAGTTAAAACAAGTAAAAGGAAAGCCATAATCAACGGTTTCTTGTTAATGCAAGAATGGAAAGTTATTGTTACTAAATAAAATAGAACACCACTACACATAACAATAAGACTATATTCAGATATATTTTATAAATAGAGCTATTGATTGTTAGTGAGAATAATTAGCAGCAAGTTGTTAATTGTCTTATGTGTACATGTGTAGCCGTGCATCATGGTTATTGGCAGCGTGTATGAGTACAGAGGTCAAGTATTTGACTGCGCTAATAAGAGGTAGGTTACTGCCACACTATATATCTGTGATGTGAGGTTAGAACACGGAGACTCTGGGAATTAAAACATCCTATCACTGACCTTGAAGCTGAGTTACAGGTGTCATATAACTCATTTAAACAAGTTGGTACAAGATTCTTTACACCACAAATACATGGCTCTTTCATAATTATAAGTTTTGTAAGTGTAACTTAGGTTTGTATAAAAGAACTTGTGCTTACGACACTCTCTCTCCCCCACACAAACACACACACACACACACATTTATATATATATATATACACACATATACACATACATATATATACATACAAACATATATATATACACACATATACACATATATATACATACAAACATATATACATATATACATACACACATATATATATATACATATATTTTGTATGTATGTATACTGGTATATATAATTTTTCTATCACTCTCCCTAAGGAAATAACTGATAAATTATTTATATTATAAGATATATACACATACATATACTTACATAATATAAGATAATACAGGCTGTCCCTGAACTACGGGACAGACGCGGTGAGGTGATAACTTATGAAAAATAAAGTATAATATAGACAGGACACTTATTACCGAGGTTTGCTATTTTGGGGAGTAACGAGCCTTTGAATATTACGTTTAAAAACAGTATGTTACTAAAATATCGAAAACTGAGTTACGTAAAACAAGTTTCTAAACATTGATTCATGTCAATATGGTCTTCAGACCCACATTAAATGTTGGTTTTCAGCCGTTACCAATGTAACAGGGGTGGCCACCCTCTAATTGGATTCTTCATTTGTACCATCGGGATATTGGAACATTTGAAGACGTTTTATTGAGCTTTGTAATAAAAATTGTTGTCTTATTGCAACTGTGTAAGAGCCACAGTTGTTAAAAATGCACACGAATCTTTGGCTGCAGTGATAGTGTGTGAGGATAGCATAGGCAACACTGTGTACATGTGTGGTTGATGTGCTCACTGCACAGGTTATGTAAACAACAATATCCACGCCTCATTAAGTTCGCGATACCGTCTCAACAGGTACAATATGAGGTAGAAAACTTTACATACGAACAATATCGTACAGTAACTCGTTGTTGCAAAATGTTTAACTGAAATTAATAAAATCTACCGGGCATTAACGAAAGATTCTGTTAATGATGTTGTTCCTTTGCGTTGATCTGAAGTTGTTGCACAACTACTAGAGCCCACGATTTTTCGCGAACATAATTCTGCAACAGTTAATTTCAATGTCTTACGTGCACATATGAAGCTTTGCTTCATGGTTATTAGCAGAATGTATTATTGCACAGACGTGACTCATTTATAAACAACCAATCACTGGCCACAAAGCACGGCTACATATGTGCACATAAAGCATTGAAACAAACTGTTGCAGAATTATTTTCGCGAGAAATCATGTGCCCTAACAACTACACTGTGGAGCACAAACTTTCCCTCCATCGAGAACAAAATAAGGGGCGGTATGTTCCTCCAGTGTGTGTGTAACACTTGGGTAGATTTATTACTTTTAAAATATGTAACACAATACGTAACACACGTCACCTTCATAGAATATTTTAATACGAAATGTTTGAGAGGAATGTCATGTGAGGGTGCACTGTGTAGCCTGCCAGGTAGGCTACCTGCGATGCATTGCTGGTCATACGGCCATGGTTTAGTTGCTGTGTGTGAATGCGGGTTATGCGATAGGACAGTTATATGTTTGTACACATTTTCTCATAGTTGTCATCCAGGAGGTAAAACCGTAGATCGTAACCACACGATAATGTTCCTTCCAAACAATCCACGTGTATTTTACAGTAACTGTTCAAAGTGGCGACCACAAATGTATGTATTGTATTGTAATATATGTATTCATGCATGTATATATGTATATATAAATGTACAGAGTGTAAGGAAATTAATAGGTCAAACTCCGGGTGCTGATTGCTTGTGAAGAACTAAGCCGACATTATATAGAACACTGTCAAGAAAAGTGGATATTATTGGAGTCGTATGCTCTTGAAAATTGAGTTTAAAAGCAGTATATAAAAAAATCTTACGAGTTTAGTTACGATTCTGTGCCTCATTTTAAGTGCTATTGATATCTTTATGTTGTATAAAATTCAGCCTTAAAAATTCCCCTTTCCTGAAAATAATAGAAGTGGCTACCCTCACATTGCATAAAATTACTTTGCTGTCAGGTATTGTGAACATGTTGTATATCCGGGCTGTACATCGCAAGAAACAAGCAAGATACTCTTATTGCAAGCTCCTGGGATGCATAATTTACAAGAATAATGCACACAACAAATTCTGTGACATTGACACAACGCCTGGTATGTAGCAAGAAGCTCTACCTTCTCACGGAATTGTCTTGTATGTGCGCTGTTCTCTCAGCAAAATACAACCAGCGATGCAATTGTTTGAAACCGTTTCACAAAATCTACTCAAGTTAAGTTCAGAATACTTTGGCTTGATTCAGTAAATTGGGCAATCAGTTTGGTTTTACAACAGTTAACATTTTTTAAAGAAAATTATTTAATAATTTTTCAAACAACATAAAATTCCTAAGCACAACCTCAATAATTACAATGTTTTGGAATGTTTTATTTTTATCTGAACGACAGAAGCTAACTGCTATAGTAAGACAATTCTGTAACAAATTTTTTTTATTTCATGGAATTTTTTTTTATTTATAAAATTTTGTAAAAAATTGTGAAAAACAAATTATTCCAAATTTGCTGAACCGAGCCTAAGTGGTTTTGTTTACTACACTTTGGTAGATTTTTCGACACACTTTTGAACAAATTACTATGCAACGCACAAAAGTTTATAAATAAATATATAATAACTAAATAACATATCGCTTGACTATTAATTTCTGACCTGAGTTGGATATAGTGAACCAAATGTATAGGAATACACTGTACTAAGTCGCAAAATTGCACAATAAAAAGAAGTCGGCCAATACAAACTCGAAAAATTAAATAGAACAATTGTATAAAAATTGTTTACTCATGTGCAAGAAGCATAATATATTTTCATACGCCGTCCATGCCATTTTGTCAATCATATCTTTGACGTGAGCTTCGAGTCACTGCAATTCCACACAATTCGCATTAAGTTGTTTGTAAGTCACAACTTTTTGGTATGAATGTAGCTTTATATATACATAAACATATATTTGTATGTGCGTGTGTGTATGTATGTATTGTATCTACAATGTATATTTAAAGCCCAACATACGTAGCGTGTTTTCTACTATGAGATGTATGCGGACATGAACACATGAGGTAATATAATGTTCAAGGGAGCAGCTATACACTTGAAGCAGGTTCCACAGTGTGTGTACAGTGACGTATGAGGGTCGACTCTCACCTTATGTCTGCGAGGCTTGGAGACGAGACTGAAGGAACCTAGTATAGATGGCGGTGCAGGAGCAAACACTTCTACCTTGTTCGACTCTGCTACCTGGGCTTTCTTCCTCGTCTCACTGGAGCGCAAGTGTTGTTGTACTCGACTGTGTACAGGGTGCCTGGCCCCAGTTGTCGTCTGTTGTCGCCATGTCGCAGTCGACACTACAGGTCTCCAGCCATTAGACAGTGGGGCCTACAACACACACATTCCATCTTAGTACATCTTACCATACTGCAGTCTTGACACATCTAGATGTATGTGCTTCATAGGGGTGGACTGCTGTCAATTCATATCTGTTTGTCTATAGTAACAAAATAGATTCCTGTTTTATTATCAATCCTAGATACGTACAGAGTATTGTTGTTTTTTTAAATCAGGAATAATGCAATGTCTTTATTAATGTGCTTTATTGATACTTCCTGAATAGAACATTAATTGATTAGACTAGAATTTGTTGCTTGGACATACTCGATTGCGAAATAAATGACTGTCAAAAGAAAACTAAAAATAAGACATAAACATAAATAAGCAAAGTATGCTTCAGTCAACAGGATACATACACAACATTAAATTACAAAATTGTAATTAGGTCAAATAAAACAAGGAACAAACAGATAATATGTGAAATAAAATAAAAAAATTTAAGTGTACATGCGACACAACGATGAGACAAAACAAAAACACAGTAGAAATCAGACACGAACAGAAATACGACAAATTACACAACGATGAGACGAAACAAAAGACAGTAGTTTTGTTTCGTCTCATCGTTTGTGTCGTTTGCGTGTGTGTTCATAAACATTCATAATTTTCAATTTTTCTAAATCACAGAATAAACAACAATATTGATTATGTTCAAACATTTGCATTATTTCTGAAGGATATAGGATACTTCCTAACTCTTCAGGACAAATATTATTTGCCTCTTCTAACGAAGGTTTAAAGGTAATTAAATAACTACAATTTCTTCTACAAGAAATTTCAATGTTAGTATACCTGTGTGTTAAAAAAATATATTGATAAATTATTGGTGCACTGGCTGAAAACAAATGAAATAATGTTTTTTATCTTCCTTGTTCATAACAGTAAGCATTTAATCAATAATTATAATTTCTTTGCATTCATTATCAAGAAAATTAAATATTCATCATTAAAATAAGAAAGTTGATCAGATACATTAATTAAATAAAAAGTTTTGTATTTTTTGTTTGCATCTTTTATAGATTTTTTATGTAAACATACTTCAATACTTTTAGTACAAATTTGTAATCTAATTTTTCCCTCTCGTTTTTATAAATTTCAAACCTTTTTTGCATTTAATTTAATGACATACTTGTTTTTCCACACCCAGAACAACCATTAACAATACATCTAAAAACATTTGGAAAGTAAGAAATTGTACGAAGTTCTTATTTAATTTTATATTTTCTATTAAGATGTAAATCATCAAGATAATTAAAAATATTTTCAATTTATTCATTCGAAATATCTTAGTTGCACATATTAAATAATTTATTTTATTGTATTATTCTCAGATGAAAATATTAATTTTTAAACTATAATGATACGTTTCATGAATATTAGGTAAAATAAAATAATACATTGGCTCTTTAATAAAATCTTCATGGGGTAAAACTGTCATACATTTTTCATGTTTTTCAGTTGAAACAAAACCATAAGTATAATAAACAAAATGTAAATACAATTCATAATAATGTTCTAATTCACATTCTTCATCACAATCAATTCTTAGTACAATAATTTCATTACCAATCATTAGTCTGATTTAATCAACTCCATTAACAATTTCGTTATTTTCAATAAAAAAACAATAAAATTAAAGTGTCTATCTATACTAGAATGACAATTTAAATCACCTCTTTTTGCAGTTACAACATGTTCAATACTTGTTGAATTAGCAAAAGTTTTATATTTAATTACTTCTGAATCTTATATAAGTACATTAATATATAAATACTGAGGAATTTTAAGAATTATCGACGTAATAGAATAACCAAATTCCAGACTTTAATTTAGGGAAGTAAAAACAAAAATATTAATTTTTTTAATATGAATAATTAATTCTTTGTGATCTGAATCAACATAATTCTTACCTTTAAATGCAGAAAATAAAAACCTTAATGGAATATTAAAAATTAAATCACCAGTGGATTCATGTGTTGAACAAGGAATATTTTTAAATCCAAAAATTTTATCTCTTAGATCTTTTGAAAATGGATAACGACTCATATAATAAAAACTATTATTTTGTTCTGCAAATTATTGTTTGTTTGATAATAATAAACATTCTTGAAAAATATAAATAAAAATTTTTTGTATGATTGAACTGGAGTATTAGAAGGAATTGTTGCAACATATTTTTTTTCTTAGTATTATAATTAATTTTCAGTACCAAACTTGATTCAAAAAAATTGACTGGACCATAAGGTTTGAAATCAAAGTTAACGATTCCAGTTTTCTTTGATAAATTATTTTGATTTGTTAGGTCTACAAAATATTAAACCATTTAATTAAATAAAAATTTTAATTGAATAAAATTATTTAATAAAACGTTTAATAAATGCATTTAAATAACACTCAGGGTTATAATTATTTTTTCAAAGTGTAATGAAGATTTTAAATTTAATTTACCTTGGTCAGTTGGAAGAATAATTACTCAAGCAGTTGCACTCAAAGAATTTTCATTTGATAATTTTATTGAAAATATTGAAGATTATTTTGTTATTAAAATACAAGAAATAAAACAAACTAAAAAAATAATTTTAGGGAAAATTAAACAAACCGAAAAAATTGTATGCGAAATTATTTAAATAGAGGAAATTATGAACTGGATGATGTTTTAGGATTAATTAAACTTATCTTATCAGAAAATTAAAAATGATCAAATTAGTTTTTGTTTCAACAATCATGAAAAAAAAAAGTATGTAATTAGCCCAATTAAACAAAATATTTTATTTATCTTAATACAGTTGCTAGTGAATTTTTTAAATTATCAACTGAAATTTTGCCAAATACGAATATCTAAACTAAATTTTTGAAATTATTAAATATATGTTTTTATATTAGAGTTAATGGAATTAGATCTGGGGTTTATTCAAATACTGATGCAATTAATGACACAAATGGGGAAATTAGTAATATTTCCCCACTATCAGTAAATTATGGAATGTCTAAAATTATAACAAACAAATCAAAATTTTATTACTTTCATAATCCAATGGTAAGAGATGTAGAAATTACAGTTACTGATGGTTATGTCAAACAGGTTAATATACCAAATATTCGTTTATTATTATATTTTATAACTTCTTCAATAGTTTAATATTTTTTATACATTTAAATGAGATACATTTATACTCGTTATTTGTTGTTTTTTTTTAACATAATATTAATTTTGAACATGCTAAATATTTTTATGAAAAATATATTGAACAAAAATTTAAAATACGGAGTACTTAAATAATTATTTTAATCTTCATAGGTAATTGTCCAATAAAGAAAATACTATTGAAATTCTTAAATCAGAAAAACAAATACTTTCAGACCAAATTAAAGCTAAAGATGGGACAGTAAAAACATTAAATAGTGATCAATTACAATTACAAAAACAGTCGAAGAGTTAAATATAAAAATCATTTCACAAACTGGGATAATTAGAAATAACATAATTAATTCCGAGAAACAAACAAATAATCTTAAATATGAAAAAAAAACTTTTAGATGAAATTAATATAAAAACTGATACAATTAGCAATTCAAGTAAAGAAATAAGTAATCTTAAATCCGAAAAACATAAACTTTTAGATCAAATTAAAGACGAAGATAGATTAAAAAATGCTTATCCAAATTTAGAAAGAATTAATGGTGAATTAAAAAATACTAATTCAAATTTAGATAGAATTAATAGCGAATATACAATATTAATTGAAACAAAGAAAGCTGTAATAAAAAATTAAGATGACACAATAAATAATTCAATTAAAGAAATTAACAATCTTAAATCTGAAAAACAAAAAGGTTCATATCAATTATTACTTAAAAATTAATTAACAAACACATATATGATCAAATTAAAAATCTTAAATAATACAGATAAATATTTTTGGCTCAAAGTATAGAAAAAATTATAAAATTGAAAAACTCGAAAAATATGAAAAAAAATTCACGATAGTTAAAATTATATTGTGAGCATATTGATGAATATACAAAAGAATCACTTAAAATAAAATAAAGACACTTAAATAGAACGAAAATTAATATATATATTTAATGGTGGTGCATATGGATATATATATATATATATATATATATATATATATATATATATATATATATATATATATATATA
>PNEQ01004045.1:54655-65274 GCA_003012365.1 Medauroidea extradentata
AATTTAGTACATTTTATATTAAACAATGAAAGATCAAATTTACCTGCTCTGTTTTGTGTGTTTGTAAATTCGTTAAATTCGTAATATATCTCTTTTTTTTTTAAAGTATAACAATTTGTTAATGTATCTAAATGCAAAGTTTAACCCGTTTGGTATATCTGGAAAAATATTTGAAATTAATTGGTAAGATTTAGCTTGAAAATTACATTCATTTAACTCTGTAAAATACACGTCATTGTGTTATATCAATAAATTCTTCTGATAATTATATGTCATAAAAATCTTTTACATCCCAATCTATTGTTTTTGTTAATATAATCTACAATTGCATTTCCAACGTTATTTGTTAAATATAAATTATGAATTTTATTTTCGATCTACGTTTTGGTAAATATTTTCTTATAGGCCTATAAGATGACTACAAAAAACATGTAATAGACTATCAAATTAAATGTTATCTTTTAACGCATTCTCCAATTTTTCTCGCAAGTTTTTTGTATTTATAAAGAAAAATACATTAGTTTTTTTTTTAAATATAGAAAACTTTTTTTTTCAAAAACATTTTTTAACTACCTTAATAATTTTTGTTATTATTATAATAAGTTATTTTTAGATTTTTTTTGAGAAAAATTTTGGGGAATTTTTTCTAACTCTATTTGTTTTAACATGTTCTGTTAAGATCAAAATATAACCATAAAACTTATTTCTGTTGAAATACATAAAAAAACGTATTTTTTATTTTTGTGCTTCGAAACAGATTTTTTGTGCTAGAATTGGCAAAACACAACAATGAAAAATGTTGTTTAAGGCTACACGTTATGTTACATAAAAATAAAAATCAAATTGTATTTTTAAATATTATTGAAGATTTTAATTTTAATTATAAATTTCAACATTTTTTAAATACAATAATAATATTTCTTGTATTTATATAGGATATCTAGTAGCCTACAAAATCGTTATTTAGTGTGAATTTTTTCAGTTCGGTAAGTCTGTTGGTTTCCCTTATAAGCATAAAACAGTTTTATGCAAATTTGGATATGGACATAAATTGACGAAAATATTTTTCTACAATTTTAAAGCTAATTTTATTGTGTTCCTTTTAAATTGCTGACATGCCGTTATAAAAAAAAACTATGAAAGTTAAAAGTTTTCATTGCAGTAATAAAAAAGTCACAATGTAAGTCTAAAAACAAACCATATCTCGTAAAAAATATAAGAATTTTTAAAACAACAAAAAATGTTGTTAAGGACCCCCCCCCCCTAAACACTGTATGTAAGTGATATGAGGACAGTAGCGTAATAAAGCGGGGGAAAAAGGGGGGGGGGGTTCAACTGAAACACTCGCCATATTTGCAACGTTTGTAACATTGAGGACATATTTGACCCTGAACACAGGCGAGATGGTTGTTGTAGGAGGCTATCAGTCTAACCACTACACTCCAGTCAGAACATAACTACAGTAGTAGTAACAAGTGAACTCACCAGTGTTATGAAATCGTCAGCAGGACTAGCAATGAACCTGTATCCTCTGTCACATGATGCCTGAGGCAGGAAGATGAACACAGCTCCTGCGAACATTCAATACAACTCCTCTATAGTGTACAACTCAGCACTGACTACATAAGTAGAGTATATTTGTGTGTTGGAACCCAGTTTCCCCTTTTTTGTGTTCAAAATTTCACAAAAACTAATTCCTTGGAACTATCGAAATTTTAAGGCAATTTGTTCACTAATTCCTTATCAAGACATGTTTACAAAATCACAATAAAAAAGAAAAAACATAATGTTAAACTTTAAGTATAATAAGAAATTATATTCATATAAATTTTTTTTAAAAAATATAAAAATTGTTTATAAAAAATTATTTTTAACTAACAAAATGTCATGTATCCGTTTATTACCACAATCATTCATTCAATTTTAAATTAAACTCATATTTCCACTATTTACATCTTTTAAATCTTGACCAGTGAATTTATGAGTATATCTGTCAGGTAAATACACTTTGAAATTTTCTGAAATTACAATGGTTTTAAATGTCCAGTGACTCTTCATACTATGAAATTCTATCTCGAATTCGCGAATATTTTGTACGGATTTAAAACAACAAATCCGTGAAATTAATCCATATCAAATAATTCAAAATTTACTTCTTCCCAAATTTTTAATATCATGTCCCGTTTGTAGGGCCACGATTTTGTCGCGAAAATATGTTTGCAGCACTTTGTTTCAGTGTCTTACGTGCGCACCTGCATCTCTGCTATGTGGTCAGTGATTGGATGCCGTAACACCCAGTGTGTGGAGGTTAAACCCGCAAATCACAGACGTGTTGTGTCACAGTTAACCGTGTACTGATTGGCACAGTCAAATGAATAACGACTCTACACAAAAACACTCTGCCAATAACCTTGAAGTTGAGCTGCAGGTGCGCACGTAAGGCACTGGAACAACGTGGGGCAACAATCTTTTCACCATATAATCGTGGCTCTACCCATTTGTCATCAGCTATTGCGATATTAAAATAAATGTTTTCTTCGCGAACATAACGATTAACAAAATGATAATTATATTCAATGTAGTGTCTATCTAAAATTTCCAACACTTGTTCCATTTAATAAATTTAAAAAATAATATTATTAATTAATCCCACTGAGTGTTCTTTTGTTTTTAAAGAATAATGTAGCTATTTTTGAAGACAGATTTCTTCCCTGATTTCTTAATTATTTTACTCATTACATAGATACATTACATTGAAAACTATATATAATAAATAAAATTAATAGTAAATATATAGAGATAGATTGGGATATAAAAATAAGAATAACCAACAATATTATTTCAACAAAAAAACCACGGTGAATTATTACCTGATAACATTTGTTGCTTGATTTCAGGCACATCTAATTGTGGTAAAACTACTCTTATGATAGGTAATTTTATATATGCCCCAGGATGGCTGCATTTTGGTACTCTATATGTATGTTCAAGAAGTTAATCAACCAAAATATGTTGCATTAAGGGAAGATATTGATACAGCAATTTAAATAATTAATGAACCAGTAGCATAATTGTTCTCTTCAAATGAAGAAATGGTTGATGTTGATGGATGTTGTAACGATTCTGTTGTTTTTGATGATGTGATTTTGGAAAATAAAGATATGATAAGAGACTATTTTACTCGTGGCAGACATAAAATACTGACTGTTTCATATACCACAAACTTACTCAAAAGAACTGAAACTACAAGTAAGGGATAATGCTAAATTTGTTTGTATATTTCGACCGGCTGACACAAACCTAAAACATATTCATAGCGATTTTGTTGGTGGCGATATGACATTTGAAAAATTTTGAGAAGTTTGTTCAAAATGTTGGGATGAAGATGATTGTTTTATTGTTATAAACATGACACGAAAGTTAATTAAGCCATTTTTTAATGTTTTATGATCTTTATAAAATATTACTATTTCAGTAATAACAGTAGTATTATTTGGTACAAAAATTTTTGTCAATTTATGGTATAATTGGGGAATTTTCATATATCATCGGGTATAATGTTATTGTATTTATTGTTCCATCCATCATGAAATAGTATTCTGTTTTATTATTACCTAGGTAAAAAAATCTTTTGTACTTTATTTTACGACTAAATTAACAATATTTATTCTGTTAGATTGATAAAACTCTAAATTAACAGCATCACTAGGTGCAATTGGATTAGCCACATTTCTTAATCTTTAATCTTCGAAATCATCACTGTTGTCTACTTCTAAATATGAGAGGAAAACTTTATCCAATGATCTCTTATTTCTAGTTAATGTTTTTCTAAAATCATCAAACTGTGAGCTTTTAACAAAATTAGAAGTATCAAAAGCAGCATCACTCTGATTCTTTGATTCTAATTGTTTCATTCGTTCTTCAACCCAAGATTTTGTTAATGCATTCCCAAATATATCCATCATTTACTATATATTTTTTATGTTATATCCTTAAAAATATGTATATACCATTACCATTTCACTTAATATAATTGCGCCTTCTACTACAATGTAAGATGTTGGAATTTTAAAAGATATCTTGCCACCAGATAATACATCAAATGAATTATCAGCACTATCAATTAATTCTAAATTATATCAATGATGATGAACCTGGATATTTTCTTGGATACTTCTGGTTTTATTATCATTTCTTTTACTATTCCATCCCTCATATAAAGATAAATATGTGTAGTTTACTATCTAAATAAATACTTTTATTTCTTGAATTGTATTTTCCAGCAAATGAATAATGTCAATTATATTACTTTGAAAATAATCGTATTTAACAAATGTACCATAGGTTCGTAATTTAGTATTAAGTTCTAATATTTTTGAGTTAAATAATTGGTTTAAATTTTGTGATTCAGTATTAGTTTCTTATAATTTTGAGATAATTGCTTAACCCTAATTTTGTAATTTATAAACAACTTCTTCCCTATAATTATCCATAACGTATGTAACTTTCATATTGATAGTGTATCACAATAATTTAAAAGTTACCTATTCAAATTTTATATTTTTTTAGTTACTTCTGTATCAATTGTTATTTTATCATCGTATTATTTATTACTTAATTATTTATCCAAACTTTGTAACTTTTCAGTTTTTCTGTACCAACTATTAATTTTGTTGGACATAATTCATTTTTTAATTCTTTATCTAAATTTTGTAATTTACTATCTATTACAGTATGGTACCAATTGTTAATTTAATTTTGTGTAATTCATCACTTAAGTCTTTATCTATATTTTGTAATTAAATGTTTAGTACTCTATTAATTGTTTTTTAGTATAATTTGATTCTTAATATAAAAATTGCTTATTAACTGCTTCAGTAGGATCATTAACTGTCATAATTATATGCCCATTAACACTAATATAACGTTCAGTTCAACCAAAGCATTTTTTTATTGAACCGTTAAATCTTAAAATACTTTATTAATAATTGAAATTCTTCCATCAGCATTAATTTTTAAGGCAAAGTTATCATATTTTGAAATTATATCTGAAACACTTACTTTAACCTTTCTTTAGATAAAAATATTTTTAAATAATTTATTTCATTTTCACATTTTTTAATTTTTAAATCAACTAATTTGTTCGAAATATTTATTTCAATTTTAAAAAGTTTTATTCACTAATACAAATAAATTATTTAATTTTTAGAATTTTTAACTGATTAGAACAAATTTTGTAATGTACAATTTATTTCTATATCAAATTCTATTTTAGCTTTATGTAAGTTAACAGTTATTTCCTCATTAATACTACT
The DNA here is from genome assembly GCA_003012365.1 of Medauroidea extradentata. NCBI lineage: Eukaryota > Metazoa > Arthropoda > Insecta > Phasmatodea > Phasmatidae > Medauroidea > Medauroidea extradentata. The sequence continues at coordinate 59,971 of PNEQ01004045.1, forward strand.
CATATATTCAATCCATGATCTCACTAATACATTTCCAAAGATATCCAATATTTATTAACAAAGAATTTTTTTTTAAATGTAAAGTTACAAGATTGATGGTAAAATACTATCGCACATAAATGGTCACAAGTAACAACAATAAAATTTTGTATTCTATTATCATTATAAATTATATTGTCTTGAAGATATTCGACTTATTTACATGGAAGATTTCCCCCAATTATTATTATTGTTATTATTATTATTATTATTATTATTATTATTAAACATCTAAATTAACTGTTCCACACTCTTCTTTAAGTGGTGGTTTATGTAATTCATCAACCATAAATACGCACTGAAAATGTAAAATTTTTAATTTTTAACAAACTTTTAAGTATCAAAATTACTTAATGGAGTTTTTTTCCGAAATTGTTTTACATATTTTTCTAGTTTTCCTAGTTTTTCCATTTCCAAAATATGTCTGCGTTGTTCTTGTAGTTCTTGCACTTTCTATTTGGTATTATTTGATTCTGAAACAGCATTTGATACACGTCAAATTAATGATCCGAGAGAGCTTAATGCAAGAATAATGAATTGTAAAAATCCGCCTTTATGAATTGTTAAACCATTTGCAGATTTCATTTCTTTCTATATTTTTTTCATTGTGGCATAGAAATAGTAATATACATTCCTTTACCATCTTTGAGCTTCTTATTTTTACATTCAAGTTGTTCTTTGGTAAAAAATAATCTATATTTAAACTCCCAAGTTTATTGTTATAAAGTTGAAACACAATATTTTGTACCTTCGTTTATGTATAAAATATTTTGTTAATATAATAATTTAAAAATTTAATAAGATTGTATATAAAAAATTTAATAACATTTAATATAAAAATTTAATGTTTTATTTTGTTTCCCCAGCGAACTTTAGGCTTAATACGCATAGCTAATTCTGTAACACCAGCCCATAATCTTTCGTTTAAATCTTCATCTGGAGCCAAAATTCTTTTAAGAGATTTCTTTTCTAATTCTTTATCAGCAACATGTATTTCAGCTCAATCTTTATGACGATTAGGTATATCATCTTCCATTGCTGCCTAACCCAACGGATTTATTGGTTTATCATTTCTTTCTAATCTTTCTCGAAATCTAGTTCCGGGGCCTAAAAAGTGATATCCGGGCGTATGTATTTCGGATGGTAATGAATTAATTATATAATTTAGTAATCCTTTGCCGTGATGTTCTGATTCTGAAAAAGGAGGAGGTATTGTGTCAATACTCCTATAAGATATGGAATTCCTTTTGGATTATTCACTACAGAATCACTAAATTTACTATTCAACATATCCATTACCCCAACTTTTTTATTACAATAATTTTTACTTCCAGTATTTCGTTCGCCATATATAACTAAAAGTCGATCAATAAGTTTTCCAACATCTCCATCCATATTTATTCCTTTGGAAGATTTGTATATTTTTTAATGCCACTGCCAGATTTTAGTAAACAATTATTTTTCTTAATCGACTCTACAATCATTTTCCAGCTGGCCAACAGTTGGCAGAAGCGGCCAGCGTTCGCTAATATGATAGTGTACTTTTAGTGGCATGGTTGTTAATCAGGCCATGTCAGTAAATATGTTTGTAGTTATACGGAAGTAATTGTAATGTGGGCAACTTAGTTTAAAACGACTGACATATTTCAGAATACGGTCCACAAGCAGATTAGCAAACCCACCCACAAGCATCTATGTATAATAAGAATGCTTGTGGTACACTTGTGGTACACTTGTGGTACACTTGTGGTACACTTGTGGTACACTTGTGGAACATAATCGAGAGTATTGACAATCCTGGAGTAACTTCCACTATGGTACATTCGTTCGTATTTCAGAAGGGGCCGCGGTGAGCGAGTGGTCAGACCTCTCGCCTCCCACCGGGTTCGGTCCCCGGATCTTCGATGTGGGAATCGTGACGGACGGTTTTCTCGGGGATCTCCCGTTTCCCCACCCTTATCGCTCTGGTGCTGCTCCACACTCACCTCATGTCACTCTCACCAGCGCTGTTAAGCGCTGACCAAAATCTCTCAGTCTCGCTCAATTTCAGAGTTAGCGTATGTACAGCTGTTTTCTTTTGAGCTGATAAACGTAATGAAGTTGCATATACGCCAAAATATGTGTTTGGATTTATTTGTGATTGCAATGATATTTATTGGAACTGAAGTTACACAATTTTGTTTCTTCAAGGTTCTAATGATGTTGGTGTGTGTGTATATATATATATATATATATATATATATATATATATATATATATATATATATATATATACACACACACACACACACATAGGCAACCTAAACGTACAGCTGATTAACTCCTTAACTTAACGCTGTTCCTGCAGCTGGTAACATTATTATTGATAAAATGGATATTTTGTGGTCAGTTGTTGAATACGAACCTAATTATGGAGATGGAATTAAAGCTAAATACTCAAAAATCCAAAAATTCCAATTTCTTTTCATTATTGGCAGTGTCATGACAAAGTTGTTTCCACAGGCTCGAATATATTTCAGTTTAATATAGAAGATCAGTTTGATTCTCTACAGTTTGATATGTCTGATTATCTAACTGTTGGTTTTCAGATTAATAGAAAAGAAGATCCTGAACATGATAAACACGGCTCATTATTTTATCACTGCAATGTTAGAAATATTTCGATTAAAAATGGGAGGCATGAACTTTTTCCAAATAAGAACTTCAATCTAGACATAGATAATAATATATCTGACAAAATGTACATTGCTTACATAGATTTTAGAAATTCAAAAACTAAATTTGATAAGTCTACTCATAATAATGAATTATACTTAACCCAAATAACTTTGTCTTTGAAAGAGCAATATATGTTATTGATTATTCACATAGAAAAACTTCTGTTGTTAAGTATAGAACTAATATTAAACTTGCCGTAGATTTTACTAAACCAATAGTTGCTACAACAATGTCAAATATAGTGGTAATTAGCCCAAGAAAAGTAAGAGAATCACTGAAGTAATGTTGTAAGTGATTATGATCTTTTTATATTTGTAACAAATTTTATTTTTAAATTTTATTAATTTTTCTAGTACAGTTATTTTTAATTTGGCAATGGCCTTATGGTAATGTCTCTAACATAACTACACTGGGTTTAATACCTTTGGCTCTTTTTTTTATATATTTTCTTCAACATTAATTGTGTAAATTTTTATTTTAATCCAATAAATTCTTCCATTATTTTTCTGTTATTTTCATCTTTCATTTTACCATTCATTTTTTTTTTTTTTTGTTTACATGTGGCATATTTTAAATATTAATTTTCAGTATCACTTGTACCAAATGTCGAATCAATTCTTTCATATATTTGTAAAGATCATTTGTTTTACATAATAAATTAAGGAATCAGTATCTATACAACATAATTCAATATTTTTCTCCATATTTTGGTTTCATAACATTATAGTGGAAATCGTACGTTCAAGTTTTTTGATAAATCTAATATACTCATTCCAATGTAAATTGCTTTATTAAAACTTAATGTTGTTTTGCGCATATGAATTGCAGCTAAAGATACAGTATATATATATATATATATATATATATATATATATATATATATATATATATATATATATATAGTATTATCTTTAAAATTTGGTTTTGCAATTTATTTCCCTTTAAAATTTGGTTTTGCAATTTATTTCCCAACTTGTTAATTATTTGTGCATAATCTAATATCAGCTTTATTTCTAATATTTTCCATTGTTATCCCAAACACTGAATTATTATTATTATTATTATTATTATTATTATTATTATTATTATTATATGTAAGTTTTAAGCCAGTGTAAAATCATATTTCCGGTCATACGAGGATTATAAGGTTATATGTAGACACACGTGTAATTCGCAATTTCAATTACCATACAGCTGGACTCCAATGTCATGTGTACCCTCTATCACAAACCTACATATTCACGGACTGTATATCTAGAAGTATGTTTTACAATGTAGCACGAGAGTCCGTAGATGTTTTCACGCCTGTTCGCAATTGCTTCAGACATTTCAAGGTCATGATTAAATAACCAAGACCCAATAGATAAATGTAGCCAACATGTACATTAGCCAGAAATCTAACTTCATCTCAATCGAATCCGCAAAATTTCCGGTTCTCTGGTTGTACGTCAAGATTCTCAAATACTTCCATCTCAGATTATAAAAGAAATTACTCTAGAATTGTAGGTTTAATTTATTCGTACAAGCAAATTGTTTTGTATGTTTGGAGATTAATAAACCGTCTCATCTTTTCTTTTTTACTATTTGTTGCATTTGTATATTTAAATCAATATCAGAATTCTCCAATTTGATTGTTTAAATGTTAATATTCTACGTACTTTTTTCAGTTTCATTCCTAAAGATAAATATTGTTTAAGATTTACATAATGCAAACATATATTTCTTTATCATAAAATGTTGTTACTATTTTTTTTGAGACTGGAGGTTTTTTATTTTCAGGAGCAAGAGATAAATCTTTATGTAAACTGTGTAATTTTTTATGATATTCTAAATCAACTTGTAAAATGTATCCATAATTTAAATTGCTCTCCACTTTTCATACATAATTTTCCCAATAATTTGAATCACTGAGTTTACTATTTACCCATTCAAAACTTCCATATGGCAAATATTGTGTCATTTCCAAACAATAAAGATTATTTGCATTTAAGTGTTCTAAACATGAATATTCAATTTTCGAATCATAATTCTTCACTAATTTATTATTTGGTTTTGCATGTTTTTAGAACATTGGGAAATTCCTCATCTAATTACATTTTCAATTATCATATCATAATCAATTAATAATTATAATTCAATTTTTGTACGTGTTGACATTGCGTCCCGAGCTAATCCTGGGGCAGAGTCTAATTTATATGTTTTCAAACAAACGCCTCTAAAATTTTCAAATATGTCAGCCAAAATTAATACCTCCGATTTGTTGTATAATTCTGTATACTGGCCAAGATTTTTAATTCTAAATGTATTCCAAATTGTTTGTGCAAATTTATAATCTTCATCAGAAATATCAGTTTTATTTAAATTACTATAAAATGCATTTTTGATGGTAATTCTGTTTCATCACATTTTTTTTTTTTTTTTTTTTTTTTTTTTTTTTTTTTTTTTTTTTTTTTTTTTTTTTTTTTTTTTTTTTTTTTTTTTTTTTTTTTTTTTTTTTTTTTTTTTTTTTTTTTTTTTTTTTTTTTTTTTTTTTTTTTTTTTTTTTTT
>PNEQ01004046.1:0-13463 GCA_003012365.1 Medauroidea extradentata
ATCGCTACTGGTTAGATAGATATCGTGGGTTGATGGAAAACAAATTTTGTGCTTTTTCACCCTTTTGGGTGTCAAATTTAGAAATATTTTAAATTTACATCTTAGACATTTGTATAAGTATCCAACTGAAGTGTAAATCACATCGCTAGCCCGTTCAGTCGAATCAAAATCGATCATTCACTAAAAAAACACATATCACCCCTGCACAGTATTAAGAAACTGAATTTCGAAAAATCTGAAAACCGTTTTGCGATAATATCTGTAATCATCGCCCTGAAGCAAAAATTAATTGTGTATCTCGACGGGTTCAATAGATATTGAGGATTTATCTAAAACACGTTCAAGGTCTTTTCACCACTTAAGAGAGTAAATTTCGAAAAACCCTTGAATCACGTTTTAGAATACTTTATTGGTATCTCGTGGACGTAAAAAACACAACATTAGCCCGCTGGGTTCAAGATATATCAACGATTAATTGAAAACGCTTTTCACCACTTTTCACCCCTTTTCATGTTCTTAGGCGGCAAATTTCGAAAATTCCTAAAATTACTTTTTAGGTATTTGAGTAAGCATCAATCCTAAACAAAAATCACGTCTCTATATAAAAAACTATGGAATCGACATGTATCGAATGTGAGTCGAAAACTCATATTACCCCATTTTTAACCAATTTACGGCCGAATTCGGAAAATATATTTTAAATGGTACTTGGGATATTAACAAAAGCACCAATTTAAAGCAAAGAGTACTTCGATATATCGATTGATTCAATAGATATGGAAGGATAATCGAAAACACATTTCACGTATTTTCATTCCTTTAAATAAAGAATTTCGAAACGATTTTAGTCCTGTCATATAGACATTTGTAAAAGTAACCAATTAAAGTTAAAATCACGACGATAGCCAATTGTGTTTCAAAGATATAGACGATTCATAAAAAACACATTTTGCCCCTTTTTACTGCCTGGGGGTCGAATTTCAAAAAAACCTAAAACTACTTTTTGGGTATCTACGTAAGCAATATTTTGAAGTGAATATCAACTCTCTATCCCGAAGGGTTGGATAGATATCGATAGTTGATTGGAAACACATTTAAGGTCTTTTCAACCCCTTAAAAGTTGAACTTCGAAAAATCTTTAAATTGGCAAATATGCATTTTTACGAGTGTCATACTAAAGTAAAAATCACCATGATTGGCCGTCGGGTTTGAGTTCTATCGACCTTTCTTCGGAAACACATTTCATCACTTTTCACCCCCTTAGAGGTCGAATTTCGAAAAATCCTTTCTTAGTGCTCGCCTACGACCTGAAGGGAACCCCCACAAAAAATTTCACGATTCTAGTTCCAGTGGTTTGGGCTGCAGTTTGATATGTCAGTCAGTCAGTCAGTCAGTCAATCCGTCAGCTTTCATTTTTATATATATAGATTTCATATACGAAAACACAACTGGTGGAACCTTAAATTTGAGTGCCCTGGAAAAAAAAAAAAAAAGGTACACAAAGAATGTAATTAATATAAAAAAACGTGATTCAATGGCTAATATTACAATATTTTTGCATGTATAAGATGCACATTTTGTACTAAAATTGCTCTTAGGGTGCAACCTGTGCAACTTACCTATTATATTTTTTTTAAAACCTAGTGGAGTCATAATAAGTAGGATTCACCACAGTAACATTACACAGAAAATTATGATTCACCTGAGAAAACTGTGGTACATTCATCTACAAAGAAAAAAAAAATACAGGATTGCCTAAAATAAAAATTTAATGGCCATACACCAGGGTAACACCTACATGTTTGTAAAAAAAAATCACTGAGGTTATTTAGGCACATGCTGTTGTTCACAATGAATAAATAAATAAAACATTTAATAGCCAATAGCTCAGTTCCATATGCAGAGTTGGATTCGCAGTTGTTCAGCAAAATTTCCTGAAGGTCAATTCTTGAAATGGATTCCATTATGCTATTCTTGAGTGAAAAATACTTTAAAATTAAATTATTCCATGTGGAAAAATATTGCACACTCTTGGGGTGGTGAGATGTGATTCTACCCGCCTTGAGAGCCAGCGGCCACGACACTTTTGCCGTGGATTTCTACTATCTCGCTCTTTTATACATATGAAATAAAGCAATAAAGTACTGCAGAGATTCCGCACACATTTTTAAATTGTCTTAATACTTTGCTTGTTCATTTTCAGATATATGATGGCAACAAAGCACTAACTTTCTCATGAAACATGCATTTAACATTACGACTATGTGTAATGGAGTAACATATATTTAATGTAACTAAACGAGAATACGATGGTGTAGCATAGTGGCGATGGCTCTTGCCTAAGTGCAGTGTCGAGAAATTTTGGAAATAGGTTTGAGGTGCCTAACCTTCCTATAGTTTTTATATAACAAATGTTTTATTCATTTTCCATTTTATCAAAGAATATAAATATTCTTTTTATCGTTGTAAGGTAATTACCCGTTCTATACGTTTACCTACAGTGATTTTACTTACCAAAAATATGTATGGAAAATTCTGCTCGAGAAATAACCAAATAAACCAACCAATATACTCTGTTATCTCTCCTTCTGTTGTGAAAAATTTCAGTACCTACCATAAGTATGTAATACAAAAACAATTATACATAGCAAAGTTAACCTTTGTAAACAGCAGTTCTTGTATAAAAAAAACATAATGTTATGTTCATAAAATGGTTGCAAGATGGCAGCAGTGTCCTAAATTTCTAGTAAAAATGTTTTGCGGATTAAAAGGCTCTTGCCTGAGACTTGTAACTATCTGTATGGAATAACATTCCATTGCAAAACCAGTTGCTTGTTAATTATATATATTTTCTTTCTAATTCCGATAACACATGTACGAATACTGTGCACGACCATAAACTATCATAGGATAAACTAATTTATTTCACCAGAGAAAGCGTTCAATGCGTCAAACAAGTATAGTGTTCTTTTCACTCGTAGATATCTGCAATGAGAGAGTGACCGAAAGTTTGATACTGAGGAAGATCTCGCAATAAGATTCCGCACTTCAGAATTTGAACTCAAGAATACCATTCTGCCAAAGTGAGATAAAGGTTTATAAATTTAGTAAGTGAATTCCTGCAATTCAAAATAATCTTTTAATAACTCGAGAATTGACCCCTGGAAAACACCACGCGATGCGACAGCAACTTCGAAAAACATAGTGTGTCCCGTACATAAGATTTTTATTTTTCTAGTTTCGAAGGATCAAAACAACTGTGTGGTCTGTACAAGCATACAGCATGTACACAAAAATATGGCAAAAACAAACTTTAGCCAAATAATGCTATAATCATTATTTAAAAAAATAAGAACATTTCATTAGCTTCCATTATAGGAGTATTTATAGTAGATAAGAGAATGCTAATGCAAATATTACGTCAAAGAGATAATTTTAAAAATTGTTTTATTAATATGGTTTGATGAAATTATCTTTTGATGTGCTGTCAGTGTATAGTAATGTATATCTTCAGTTGTTTAAAATGTACAAATTTACATGTATAGTAAGTTACACATGTATTATCTATCCTGCATATCATGTGTCTGCGTGAATGTCAATACTCCAATAAAACAACAATGAAGGATAGCTGCTCGTTCTTATTTGTAATCAGAATTTCCAAGAGTTTTACATTCCACACAAATCTGTATTTCCCTACCTTCAGTTATAGTGACGTTCACCTTATCTTTTTTTGTCTGATCTAATATTAAAAGTAAATCTTCAACCTGGAGTCTACACAACAGTGTTGTACCTGGTCAGAAGCAACAGTGTGTCGGACTGTGCAAACTCTTTCCTCTTCAGTGACTACTGTTTTACACACTCTCCTCCCCTCACCATCCCACCAGCTACATAAGCTCGAACACCGCAGCAATTGCTGCCATGAAAGCCTTAGTTCTGCTCTGACACAATGCATGCAAATCTATTTAAAAATAATTAAATTAAACTTGACCTATGGCATTTGGGCATCGTTCTTAATGTGGAACTATGTTATACCACATTTCTGTTCACCCTTTGAAGAAAACCTACATTCATCATGTTGACTCACAACTTTACTACCCAACCTTGGTTGAAAGGCATGGATCATAATCAATGTCATCTGATCACTTTTTTTGGTAGATGGCCCTTTAAGGAGATAAATATTCTGGTTCCCTGTTCAGCTACAGTGAAGTCTGTTGTTTCTAATGTCAATATAAATTTTTTAACATACACAGGCTTTAATTATTGCACAAGTGCTTTTTCAAAATATTGGTGTTAAAAATTTTAATGACTATTAGGTATGTTTCAATTCATTTAAGAGGGCGTGGTACATAATTCAACGCTGAAAGCATTGATCTATAACTGTAGGTTTCTTTAAGCCAATTTGCGAAAATTAAACAATAGCAATCCTAGACAATAAAAATATATAAAGGTGGGAAAAGGCACCTAGGTTACTAATTACTATAAAATGTAGATAGGAGTGTACAAGTACTTACAGAGCTGTACTGCACATAGAGGAACATATAACACACTTAATGACAACACAGATTTTGCGCGGATGCGCTGTAGCGACGTTTTGCTGGCTAAGCCAGCTTCATCGGGTGGTGAGCGGTAGTTCACTGCAGTATGGCTGACTTGATGAAGGTTGTAACCAGTACACCTAGCGGCCAGAGAGCAACACCAAAGTGGCGGGAAGTTTGAAAGTGAAAAGTAGATTATCTGATGTTTTGGCCTGGAGATTGTTCGGATTTGTTCTGCATTATTATTGCTATTAGAGGGGGGTAGTGCCCTCACCACTCTGGTGTTGAAACAGGAGTCGAAGGTGAGTTTGTGGGAAGCTGCATGGGTAGCCACTGGTTTGTCCTGAATGTTTAAACTGGAACCGGCTATGGCTTGTTTGGTATCGGCCCTGTAACCATTCATCCTCTGCCTTAGTGTGTTATCCAAACCCCCAAGACTGGTGTTCAGATGGCCCCTAACCTCCGCAATAAACTGGTGTGCCCCAAACTACCATCCAGCCCTGGGCCCAACACATTCAGCACACCCAGAGGCTCTCACCCCTGCAATAGCCTCAGATGCAGCACAAGTGCAATACATCAACCTTCCACATCTTTCCATAACAGGCTTACCAACCATACATACCAAATCCAAGGCAGCTACAACTGTGCAACCCATAACCTGATATACCAACTGCAGTGCAATCAGTGTGATGCAGAGTACATTGGCCTCACCACAAACACAAGATGGCATTGTAAAATCGCTGCGTTGTAAATTCCAGTACTTGTAAAATTGGGGTTCTACTGTACATTTCATTTTCTTCTATTCCTGATGCAGAAAACAATTTTTGTCCAGAAGTGTTATCGTGAATAGTGACCAACAATTCCTACAGATTAAGGGGACAGCCATGGGCACCTGTGTGGCCCCTTTCTAGGCTAACCTATTCATGGGTAAGTTAGAACAAAATTTCTGAAACCACCAGCAAATACAGCCATACTTCTGGACCCAATTCACTACGACATATTCATGGTCTGGACTTCCACAGAGAAATGTCTCGTTGATTTTCTTAACAATCTGAACTCCCACAGTGTCCTGAAATATACCTGGAACTATTCAAACACACAAGCAATTTTTCTGGATGTTAAGCTAACTTTACAAAATGACAAAATTGAAACTATTGCACACCAAACCTATCAATCATATTCAATACCTTAATTTTGACACCTATGTACCACCTCTTTAACTGCAAGAAATCACTTCCATACAGCCAAACAACCAGACCCAAGAACATGTGTTCAACCGAAGACGATCTGAATACACAATGTGACCAAATAGCCAGAGCATTTATTGATACAAGTTACCCCAAATCCGTTGTTGACAGCAAGATTCAGCGAGCCATCTCTAACAAGACACCACAGACCCGAGACAGTAACACTGACATCCTCTCTGGTAGTGCCTTACCACGAAGGCCTCAATCAAGCTCAAGACCATCCTCATCTATGGCCACAAAGTACTTTCTTCTTCACCGCTAACTCACAACCTGTTCTCGAAAAACCCAAGACTGGTTTTCAGATGACCTCCAAACCTCTGCAACAAACTGGTGCGCCCAAACATCCGGGTGCAGCTCGGAAAGGAAAACGTGTATGATGATGTGTTTTCATGAGTGACAACTTGGAGCGCTAGTATCGAAAACAAATAAGTGATCCGGCACGTATTTTTTTTGTTACTTCAAAGTCTGTGATATTTGTTGTATTCATTTTCGTTATGGCAATTTGTGATTAGGTAGGTAAATGCGTGACTGGTAGGAAGCCATTATTCAGTCATGCAGCAATGAAATTAGCATCAAATCTAAAGGAGATTAAATTTTGTAGTGTTCCTAGGGATTCTAAAGAAAGGTAAGGAAGTGGATATTCTTTGACGAAAGTGCTTCAACGTGGCCGTGAAAATATGAACTCTCAGCAGGAAAAAAAGTCATGTTTTTGTTTGGTATATTTTTCGCAACAAGCATTAATGCTGTGGTTGTTTTTTTAAAGTGGTAAATGTGACATATTTGTAATGGTCATAATATACAGTTTACACGTGACAAGGTTCGTAAATAATCTGGTGTTCTGTTTAGCATTTTTTTAACTCATGTGAAATAACTCAGCATGTTTTGACATAATGTTGCCTACCTATTTGAAAATACTTTATGCTGCATATGTAAAATGTTCATTGTTTGCTAGTCCTGTGTGAAGTATGATGTGACATTCTTACGCTGATTTATTTGAATCGACAATTTTAAGAACTGCATGTAAATGTAACTCGCGTGACATTGTATTTGTGAATAATACATAGCTAGTTTGTTGCCAGATATAAACGTGGCTTTCGTTACACAGCCTCTCATAAATATCTGCCAATATACAATGTACATTTTGTAATGCGTGTGACATGGTAATGTGTTGCTCAGCACACGTTAGAATAAAACGTACGTTACTTCATGATTGATGTGATACTGTATTTGTGAAGTAAATTATTCATTGCTATTGTGCTGTCAAATAATGTACGCGTGGCATGTCGTTCAGACTTGACACTATATTTCAAAAAAATTATATCTTTTGAGTGACAATGTGCGTACGTTTCATTCTTTCTGATTGTACTGTATTTTTAATTCATATTTAAATATTTTGCGAGTTCATTGTCTACTGAGATGTGTATGACATGTACCGAAAGAAAACTTATCACTTACGCCAAAAAAAAAAGTTTCAAGAAAGACTATAAACTAATAGTATAGCCTACCCCTTTCTTGAAATAAAAGAACAGTCCCAACAAAATTTTCAAATTATTAAAAATGAAGTGTACTGGTCTTCCCCCTACCCCACTAACTTTTTCCATTGGTTTATGGAGACACCATGTGAAACGCAAACATAGTATTGTTTATTTCGTTAGTTCTATGAGTGACAACTTAAGAGTGCTAGGTGAAATTACTAGCACAAAAAAAATCATTGAGTTACTACTCTTTCTGTAGGAGTAATGCTAGTTGGCCCTAAACTACAATATCACCTAACCCTGTTTTCAGCACAATCAAGCACCCAAAGGTTCCCGTCGCTGCAATAGCCCTTGCTGTAGCACCTGTGCAATACATCAGCCCTCCACATACTTCCATAGCAGGCTCATCAATCATACATAGCCCAATTCAAGGCAATTTCAGCTGTAGGACAAAAACCTATCTACAAACTACATTGCACACAGTGCGGTGCTGAATACATTGGCCTCACCACAAACACACTAAGACAGAGGCTGAATGGCTACAGGTCAGATACCAAACAAGCAATAGCCAGTTCCAGCCTAAACCTTCAAGATAAACCAGTTGCTGCACATGCAGCCTCCCACAAACACTCTTTTAATGCCTGTTACAACACCAGAGCGGTGAGAGCCTTACCACCTTCAGACAATAGTGAAGAACTGAGGTGCTGGGAACTAGCTCATCAGTATATCACAAAATCCAATCACCAGGACTCAACATCCGATAACTTTCAAATTTCCTGCCACACCCTAGCTCGTTCCTCGGCAGCTAGGTGTGCTAGTTACTAACCAAAGCTTACCGCCCGGTGTACTGCAGTGTGCAATCACTTGCTGTCCAAGGAAGCTGGCCTCACCAGCGAAATGTCGCGACAGCGCAACAGCACAAAAAAATTTGTTGTCCATCTGTGTTTTGTATTCTCACACCTGCAAGTAGTGACTTTCTGTAAGTATCTGTAAAACTCTGTCTACATGTTTTAGTAATACAATTTAACATGCAAATCCCTACCCTTACAGCGCCATTAAATGACGGTAATGAAAAACATTGTAATTACGTAGTCACTCTAGAAAAAAATAATAAAGTTCTCGAACAACATACTTGCACACAAGACAACACACACAAGAAAGTTACTTCTTATGCTTGCAGATAAATTCAACTGAATTCTGATGTTCTCAGTGTAAATGGGTGGTAGGTTAACACGCTGTTAACAGTAGAGCTAATAAAGTGAGACAATTTGTTACTTTCATAATTACTTAATACAGTAGAACCCTGTTATAACATTCCCGCATATAACATTTTCCTGCATATAACATCACTTTTCTTTGGTCCCACCATTTTTCCATAAAGTATAATGCTTTAATTTCCTGCTTATAACGACACTGATATTTTCATTTCCTGCGTATAACATCACTTTTTTCTCAGACAATAACCACAACTTGGGTAAAATGTTTGTTAGATGTATTATTTTAGATGAAATAACTAAGCTGTGGACTAAAAGAAATGTAGAAAAAAATTTATGTCTGGGAAAGTGTCATGTTAACTATTAAAGACTGTGATCCTACAGAAGATAAGCGGGAAAGCCTCTATTATACATACAAGGCACAAGATTAATCATGTTTCTGATGTCACAGCATTTACAGCCTCACTTAATCTCATTATAGGCCTATTTACTGTACACAAACTATGAAGTTCTAAGTTGCTTTTGTGTAATATCCATTTATTGGTGTAAAGTATTGATTCCTGCTTATAACATTTTCCTGCATATAACACTTTTTGTCAGAGGTCCCTTGAAAAATGTTATAACAGGGTTCTACTGTACTGACAAGTCTACAATCAATATGGAAAATTTTTATTTAAACATTCATAAAATTAAAATAAAATAATAAATGAAATCTTTAATTGGTTGGGTAAAGCATTTTAGTTTTGCCAGTAACATGACTAAAATATATATATTAGTATAGATAGTACATATATATTTGGAAACAGTAAATTATATTTTGCATAAACCAATTTTTAATACGTATAAATGCAAACTGTATGTACACTGCTTGGAATATAGCATCTTACTGTAGAGCTTAATCACAGTACACTTCACAGACAATCACAGTACACTTCACAGAAGTTGAGCAAGGTAGATTAACACACTTATGTTTGCCATAAGAATATGTCAGTATCTGTCTACTCAGTTATTGCTCTGAAATATGAATACACTTTCTTGACCAGGTCTGCTTTCTTCAAACCAGTAACAGACACACCCTCACTCTGAAGGAAAGACTTCAGCTCATCCACTTTCAACTTTTCCACCTGAAAAAATAATGTAGAAGCAATGTATACACACAGAATGGAAAAAGATGGTGACAAACACCATTTACACATCAGTCTTGTAACATTTATGCTATAGCTTGCATCTTTTATGAACATTCTATCATTAATTTTACCATTTATAATACTGTACCTATGTTACATTTTACAGCAAACATATGTATGTGAATTTGTGCACTACACAACACTGAAACCTATTACATAATATCATGTTTAATTAATGGCAAATAGCAGTTATGTATGCAAACTGCATAATAGTAGTATAAGATTTATTTTACATTTGCATCAATAACATTTATACATTTTACACACTAGGCACTACATATTTTGCTCCACCCAAAGATTAACGTTGTCTTAGAGTACTGTATATTTAACCCCTGATGCAAAAAGAGGGATGTTATAAATTTGATGTGTGTATGTGTACCTGTGGCATCGTAGCTCCTAAACGAATGAACAGATTTTGATGTGGTTCCTTTGTTTGAAAGTTGACGTGATTGAGATGGTTCTTAGCTATAATTCAAGGAACTCTGTTCAGCCGTTTGAAAGATAATGAGCTCTTTTATAATTTTTAACAATTTATTCCAGGAAGTGTTTCTTAGCAACAATGCACTGAATGCAGCAACATACTGTATTTACTCGTGTATAGGGTGCACTTTTATTCCAAAACAACTGATAAAAATTCAGGGGTGCGCACTATACATGGAAAATAGAAAGAAAAAAATGTGGAAAAAAGGCGGCGACGGGAAGGGGAGAGGAGGTGGAGTTGCAGTCGTAAACTGACGGGCATCAAGAGTGGGAGGCAGAGAGAGAAAATGTTCTCACCGCCCGGTTCCTCCATCATTGCTCATCTTCCTTCTCCCCCCCCCCCCTTTTCAATGTTGTAAATGTCACTGACGTGGCAGAAAGTTCGTGGGTAGCAAACGGAAGCAATATGAGAAGTTAATTTTGATGTTTCGTGATCAGCTATCAGCTATGGGGAAAGAAAGGAAGTAAAAGGGCGATACTGTTCTATTTTTCCCCTAGGAAAGAGAAGGCATGGCAGGGTGGTGGTTGAGGCCGCAGACACACAGCACAGCAAGAGAAGGGAGGGAGTATCGTGGACACGCTCTCACACACACATGCGTGAGCTGGCTGCAGGCAGGCAGCAAGCAACCCTGGTAGGCTAGTTATAGATAGCTGCGGACAAGTGAGAGGCAAGCCACACCCCTCCTCAACACCCCCCCCCCCCCCCCCCCCCCCCCCCCCCCCCCCCCCCCCCCCCCACCCAAGGCTCTCCGCTATCCCTCTCTAGCCAGTGTGCATGTTATCTTTTCTCTCTCTCTTTGTTTGCCACCTTTCCTTCCCTCCTCCCTCCCTGGCCAATCCATCATAGCCTCCCTTGCCCTGCTACACTGTCTCCTACTTCCATGATTTTTTTACATGCTAGCAAGGCACTCACATTTTTTTCCCCTGGAACTTGTTGCAAAATCGTGGTGCGTACTATACACAAGTATATACAGTACTCATTGCTTTAATTTTCACTGTAAACGATGAATCCTAGATATTTTCAGCTAGGACAATTTTTAACCACCAACGCAAAAAATAGGGGTGTTATAAGTTTAATGTGTATATCTGAGTGTCTGTTTGTTGTAACATCGTAGCTCCTAAATGAATGGACCGGTTTTTTGATGCACTTTTTTTTTTGTTTAAAAACTGAACGTGATCGAGATGGTTTTTTGCTACGATTCAAGGAAATCTGTTCAGCCGTTTAAAGACAATCATCTTTTTTCTAGTTTATTTTTGAGAGAATGTGAGTAATTCTACAAGTCTGATAGATTTGAAATTTAGCGAAGCAAGTTTTTATTTTTTTTTATTTTAAATTTTTTTTAAATATTTTTAATATTTGAGAGTTATTTGAACTATAGTACTGTACCACGGTCTTAACTTCCATGTAGGTAAAATAGACAGATTAAAATAAGTTGGCACTTATAGCAAAATTTTTGTCAAAAATGAGCAGAAACTATGCTGCAAAACTAAACAGAATTACTGAATAAAGATTAAAAATGCTGTCTTCTTAACCTTAAGTGGGAAAACTGCAAAAACTTCATATATACACTAGTTATGTTTACATGTTCGTGTAAGTACAAAGTACGATACACGAGTAAAGTGAGGTGAGTATGTAGTAAAACTTACAAAGTTTTTTAAAGTTGACTCAAGTGTGGTAGCAAGAACTTAACAAACATGGTTTATAGCATATCAACATGAATGACTGCCACAATTATTTTAAGGTAGATTCGTTTTGAGTGTCCCAACTTTTAAACTTACATTTTGAACTCAACTACTTTTCTCAACGAAAATATGTAAAGGCAGGAAAAGGCCACTAGGCTACTAATTACTATAAAATGTAGATAGGAGTGTACAAGTACTTACAGAGCTGTACTGCACGTAGAGGAACATATAACACACTTAAGGACAACACACATTTTGCGCGGATGCGCAGTCGTGACGTTTCGCTGTCTAAGCCAGCTTCATCGGGCGGTGAGCGATAGTACACTGCAGTATGGCTGACTTGATTAAGGTTGTAACCAGTACACCTAGCGGCCAGAGGGTGAACTAGAGTGGCGGGATGTTTGAAAGTGAAAAGTATGTTTAGGCCTGGAGGTTGTCTGGATTTGGTGATATATTGGTGGGCCTGTTCACAGCATCTCAGTTCTGCATTATTATTGCTATTAGAGGCGGGTAGTGCTGTATTTAATACAGTAGAAACCCCAATGTAACAAAATGTCACAGTTCCTGAAAATCTGGTAAGTAAATTTATGTTTAGTAAAATCCAATAGGGGACCCTGGGTCACAGTTCCTGGAAATCTTAATGTTAAATCAATGATTTGTGAAAAAAAGAGTTTGTAAAATCAGGGTTCTACTTATGCATCGTCATATAGTTCATTCGGAATTAAGTGAGCACTAAAGATTTAACATTTGAAAAAAATCACTAGCCATTGCTGCATATATGCCACCACTAACAAGAGTTACTTTACTGCTTGTATGGTTGGTAGCGATTTATTGTACGTAGTTCCGTGTATTTTCCTATTTGAATACAACATTAGTGAAAGAACATATGATGAAATCGACCTCTCTGTATTTAACATATTTCAAAATATTTACTTATGATCTTATTGACATTCATACTTACAGTATAATTAGACTCCATTGGCACGAGAATAATGTGACGCTATCGCCGGCCTTGAGTCGCTGTGGTCGATACAGTTGGCTCCGCGCTTCTGACGGTTCAAAACTCCACCAACAGGTGGCATCAGAGTTAGGTTCTCGCCGCCAAGTTGCATCATTTGCGTACGTTTGTCCGTTGTGCGTATATACACATTCAAAAGTATTGGAAATTACTTTGAGTATCATTGCCAAATGATGTGAAACCATTGGAAATCTGTAAATTATGTTTTACGTTTGTCAGCCTAAAAACATCATACTTTTTATTTCACATGTTAAGAAAATACGTTATTTATTGTTTCTGAAGTGCGTCGTCGTTGTTTGTGGCAGTAGAACTGAACGAAACTTGAATTATTGAATAGTGTGTGTCATGTCTGTTTTTAGTGGCGGTTTTACGTTACAAATTCAAATAAAATATGGCTTCATTTACGAGATTCGTAACACAATAGTCACTATTCTCCTTCACACACATACCACGTGCTCGTTGTACCTACGCTGACCACGTGCTCGCACAAACGCGCCCTCTGATTCACCCGTCGTATATTGCTGGATTCGGTATGTCCTCGGCTAGCTGAAAGTTCAGTGATAGAGTTACGAGCTCTTACCTCAGTGTCGTGGGTACGAGAAGAGAAGAGCAAAAATCACCAAA
>PNEQ01004046.1:14463-31391 GCA_003012365.1 Medauroidea extradentata
TGCCCCACGAAGCATCTCGGGATCACATTAGACATATGCTGACGCCGAAAAACGTGTATAAACGTATTTAAGAAGTTACGGAAGTTAAGTTTACGGTTACGTTACGTTTATGCCAACATGAAACCACAATTCTGCACAACAAACAAATTTAGAAAAAGAAAGGGATAGGGTGGGTAGGCCAAGTACCTTACAATAGTGCGTGTTGTTTAGATTAGTCGATGGACAGAAATCAAACATTAACTCGTAGGTATTTATAACTAAGATTATTTTTTTATATCTTATATTCAGCCCCCGTGCATTTAATGAATAGATACTGTAGTTAAAATTTATCGGAGCATTTTAATGTAGTTGTAAACATTGCACGACCCTATATAAATAAAAGAAAGGGTGGCATTATTTGTGTTTACATTCGGCGGAAAGATATAAACTGGCAGGAAATAGAAATTAATCAGGACTCTTTTGAGTGTTCACTTTATTCCGAATCACCTATAGCTGATTTATTTGATTGGCTTCAATAAACTGCTATATATATTTAAAAAAAAAACTGTGTAGGTAAATATATTTATACAGAGAAAATTAAGACACCTTCTGTGTATTGCATAGTCAAAGAACTGTTTGCAGTGATCAACATGTTTTCATTTCTCACATTTGTTACAGGTACATTAAATTTTTAGATAACGTGAGCAATATTAATTTGGAAGCCTGAATTGTGTGTGTTTGTGCCTACAAATATTTTTCATGCTTTAGGACGAGGAAAATTAGGGAGTGGGTTTAAACTCTCATCTTGCAGACATTGTTAATAAGAATACTGTGTGCTATACTCAAAATACTGTAATGTTTTAATCCAAAAAATCATCACAGCAAAAGCCATTGTTATAAATTGTGATCCTGACACTTTTCTTTAACATGATTTAGTCAGTGGAATATTGCAAACAAATAAAGGTAACTGTTGGTAACACAGGTCACTTATAAGTTGAATTTACTGTCAAAGTATTGAGCAAAGCACATTTATATATTTTCAACCGGGCATTTAGTAATTATATACTAGTTTGTAGTAGGGTAATTAGTGAGGTATCCAATTTTTCAGGTGTTAAGACTTTTCATCTTTAGTTGGTATGGACCCCTAAAAACAGTGAACAGAAATTGCCAATTTCTGTGTTTAAAAATTTTAAAAGTGGTTAAAAAATTTGGTGTTGAAAACTTTAAAGCTGCGTCAAAATTAGTTGAAAGCTGTGAAAAAAATTTTAAGTGATAAAAAAATGATTGTGTATTACTATCAGAATGATTACATTTAACCAAAATGGTTTGATTTTGATTCACTATCATTTAATTTTTAATGTTTACAATGTATGCCTAGTACTTAACTAAACTGTGCAAATTAAAATAATTAATTTTTTTTCATCACCAGACTATATAAAAATCCTCCTTTTTGTTGGAACTGTATTTATCCTGAGTTTTTCTTAAGTTTTGGAGTTTTAAAAATTTCTTCCTATTTATTAAATTACTTTTAGTACAAGTACAAATTAAAACATTTTATTACAAAAAATGTATGGGTCAATGAAGATAATTTGTTTAACGTACTGTACCTACCCAAACAGACCAAATGTTTGGAATTAATTCACTGATGGAATAGCTGAAAATTATGATTCACCATGTTTTAGCCATTTAAATTTGTGTTCCTACTCCTTGCAACACAGAGCAACTTTGGGATATCACTGTTTACACAAAGATCCGTCCAGTAAAGTTTTTTCGTTTATTTCTGTTATGAAAATCAAAACTATAACCACAATAAAACATCCCCATAAATGCCTAAACAAAACATTAAAAATATGAAAAAGTGTGCATTAAGTCATAGAGATATATATTGCAACTCAATAGACTTCAAATTTTTGCTGATGCTACCATCGCTTTGCCGCCATCTTGTCAATATATAGAGATCTCTGTACTGTGTGACAACAGCCATGAGTTGATCACGCTTCATCTGCATAATACGTTGAGGAATTAATATATCTGCGCGAATGTATCTATTGGTCAAATGTTTTTCTGACTTTCCGTTATTTAGGGTGGTATCCTTAAACAATTTGATTTGCGGCCCGCAAACAAACTCACAAACTCGACGCAAGCAAGTGGTGCTTGAAGGAGAATATCCCACAAACCACTCTCCTCATTTTGCAGATTCTTGAACGAAAGCTAGGATGAGAGAGCTATTCTTTGACCAGAACATATCAAATGGAGGCAAGTGTTTTGAATGGAAAATCATGTATCATACTACTTATTTTGCAATATCCTGTAAAACGTAATTAACTGCTATGAAGAGAGTTACTAATAGATGTACATCTTTGTAATTTCTGACTTTATGGAGACAAAATATTGAAAAATAATTGTGAGTAGCTAAATTAAAAGTGCACTGTATAAAACAGCTACAATTAAATTTTTAAAGTAAAGTATAAAATTAATGACGTTTTTTTGCAGACCAGTAAAATAACATATACCGTGTATACTCGTGTATAGTGCGCACCACGATTTTTGTAACAAGTTACAGGGGAAAAATTTTTAGTTCCTCGCTAGTATGTAAAAAAACACGAAACACGGGAGGATGAGCTGAACGACCGGTGAAACAGCACGAGGGACACAGTGATGAAGGGGTCAAGGAAGGAGGGGGGAAGAAAAGAAACATTTACACTGGTTAAGAGTGTGAAGGCAGAGAGGTTGGTGGCGAGCCAGGAGGGGTGGGGTGGCTTGTCTCTCTGCCAAGGTCGTTTGCTGTCTGCCAGCCCTCGCAGTGCGTGTGTGCCTGAACAACATTCCCTGTGCGTGTGTGCCTGAACAACATTCCCTCGCTCTTGCTCTGCTGTGTCAGCCGCTTCCAGCATGTCCCCCCTCCACCCCCAAGCCATTGAGACACCCTAACCCCTAAGATAACATGAGTGACAGCAGCAAGCGTGCCTTTTTTTATCTCTCCTGGTGTGTTTGACAGGGTGGGGGAAGGAAAAAAAAGAATGCCGCTCTTTTTTCTTCCTTCCTTTCCCACGAAAAGATAGCTGGTCACCCCCCTCCTAATCGCGAACCGACCTACCCTGGCCTTTATTTTTCTCTGCTTCCTACTGTTGACACCCATCAATTTACAGCTTTAACTTAGCCTTCTACCCCCCGCCCCTTCCCCACCGCCATTCTACCAACCACTGACATTTTTTTCACATTTTTTTTTCTATTTTCCGTGCATAGTACGCACCCCTGAATTATTGTCAGTTGTTTTGCAATAAAAGTGCGTGCTATACACGAGTAAATACGGTATTTTTAAGAATAACGGACTACGTCTGTTTTAAACTAAAAACGATAACATATTCTTTATATTAGTCATAGCTATCAAAATATATTTTTCTATTCTCTAATAACACATTGCCATTTTTGTTCTAAAATATTTTACATTTTAGACCTGATCTTATGTACGCAACTGAGGAACTATTCTCGTTGAATCATTCGCAGATTACATCAATCCTGCCTCAAAATGCCGCTCGTGCACTATCATCAAAATTGTTGAAGAATATGATACGCCATTTTGCCAAGTTACGATCAGGTTGAGAATAGGTAATTTTTTGCGAAGAGGATAGGATAGGTTCACACCTCTCGTAACTTTGCTTGCCCACACAACCGTATCTAAGATACAAACAACTCACTAACTGCGTTCAAGAATCCTGTTTTCATGCTGGGAAAGATGTGTACTGAATGTATCATGCATTCTTTGTGCAATTCGACTATGAATACCAGTCTTAAACCTTTAAAATATTAGCGAAAAAGATTAAAAATCGATCAAAACAGTGTGCATGGACTAATACAATTACAGTGAAAAAATAATTAAACAAATCTACATATATCTTAAAGGAACATGTACAAATTTTGACGATTGTGCAATTGATTTGTAACAAAATATCCACCATGGCATACGAATTTGCGAGAAACATCGCTTTTAACAAAATTATGCTTAAATTCGCAGAAAACTTGTAAATACGTCAAATTTTGCGTTATTTCAAGACTCACCATATTTAGGGGTCCTTGCTAGTAGGGATTGAGAATGGACCACATTTTAAGGAATTAATAGAACTTGCATGTACAATACATAAACTGAACTCTGTTATTTTATATTTGAATGCATATCAAAAATTTTTACTCACATGTAGCCCTAAAATTCTACTGAACAAATATAACTTGTGCACTTAACATTTACGTACATGCTTATCAACCCACAAGTTTACCAATGTAGGATGCTTGGGTGCCCAAATAAATTATTTTACTTTTCCACATAAATATAAATAGTACAGTACTAAAATTATCTACATCTGCAAAAAACAATAGCAACTAAAAAGAAAAAAAATATCTGATATGCCAATGAAAGTAAGAAATAGCACCAAACAGCGATATAAACCATTGGTATTTCTTCCCCTAATTTAACCAAGGGTTTACGTTGAGTCTTAAGTATCACCGTATAAAAAAAAGTAACAAACACGTAGCCAATAAAATCAAGAACAGAAGGATTTACACAAACCTTCCTCTGGTTGACTATATCCTCCATGTCAGTTTTCAATATTTTTGACTCTCTTGCCCCTCCAGCTGCACTACTGTCTGCTCTCTTTGATGCCTTCTTCACAACTTCATTCAAATGGCAAGCTTCCACAAACTGATTTGCGAGATCACCAAGTTTTTCCTCCATTATATCTTGATTGGGAACTGTTACAAAAGAAAATAAACTATATTCTTATAACACCTGCGGGCTCAGCTATTTCAGTCTTTTATATATACAACCTTTATACAAAGACACTTACTGCGTAACTATCTTTATGTCACGAAGGATTTGTATTCTCTTACTAAAAAAGGCGCTGTGACTGTTTCAAAAGTCTATTGACTCTCTCTATATAAAGATCGGGTTCTATGGTGGTGGTACGAGAAAAAGTTCATGAAAATGGCAGACATACTACTAAACGTTGTCTCGTACAACCATCTACCGTGAAAAACAAATCCAATTGAAATGTTGCTTGGAAGGAGACAGAAACAAAATTTTAATACGTTTAGTAAATTTTAAGCTCTGTGAGTATTACCTTAAACTACAGACGCAAATAACAAATTCAATACAACACGTGTGCTGCTATCTCTTGGCCGAAAACACTAATATACCTAGTATCAATGCTGCTATCTCCTGTAAACATAGCACACTATCTTTATACTAGAGACGAGTTGGTATTATAACTTACAATTGGAATTCTAAAGGGGAACACATTTAATACTAAACATAAATAATAAGTAATTCACAACCCACTGTGCAAAGTGAGAAAATATGATTTTGTAAGATGTATGAAGGTTTTCAGAGTACATCCAACAGTTTTGCCAAAAATATACGAAGATTCTCATAAAGAGAGGTACAGTCATTACGAGGTCTATGTACTCGATGTAATTTTTGTGCTTTATGCGAGGATACAGGAGAGTGATAGGGTTGAGATTGCCATGCTCAACAATGACAGCGTTGCTGTTATTCACAGGGCATCAAACTGGCATGAAGTGTATTCTTAGTTGGGTTTTTCCTATGGGACATAAAACAGTGACCCTAAAATTTTATTTATCGAAAATGTGTAGTAAAGAACAATTTATGCTTTTAGTTTCGTTTTTTATGAATCCAGGTGGTATAAAAGCAATCCAAAAAAATTCCTTTCAGCTATTTTTAGGGATCAAATTCAGATTTCTAATAAGCATGCTGTATTTTTAAAATTATAGAGGCATAGTTTGAAGTCTGTGTTCTATCCATACAAATAAGTTAAGCAGTTTCGAATAAAAAAGTACCACGTGTAACCTGTTACAACACTATTCATGCACTACAAAGACCTCTCAATAGTGTCAAAGATCTAGGTTACATTACGTACAAAACAAATTGACTTGGTGCAAAATTCACTATTCATGCACTACAAAGACCTCTCAATAGTGTCAAAGATCTAGGTTACATTACGTACAAAACGAATTGACTTGGTGCAAAATTCACTATTCATGCACTACAAAGACCTCTCAATAGTGTCATATATCTAGGTTACATTACGTACAAAACGAATTGACTTGGTGCAAAATTCACTATTCATGCACTACAAAGACCTCTCAATAGTGTCAAAGATCTAGGTTACATTACGTACAAAACGAATTGACTTGGTGCAAAATTCACTATTCATGCACTACAAAGACCTCTCAATAGTGTCAAAGATCTAGGTTACATTACGTACAAAACGAATTGACTAGGTGAAAAATTCACTATTCATGCACTACAAAGACCTCTCAATAGTGTCATATATCTAGGTTACATTACGTACAAAACGAATTGACTTGGTGCAAAATTCACTATTCATGCACTACAAAGACCTCTCAATAGTGTCAAAGATCTAGGTTACATTACGTACAAAACGAATTGACTTGGTGCAAAATTTTAATTGTGCATATGAATTGAAAAAGTTTATGTATTTCACAGCATGAAGCAGCTAAGACAATTTCAGATTTTGTATCCTTTGCATCTCAGCAGTGAATAATTGCATTTAATGAAAATTTTTAATTTGTACTAATTTAGTCACGAAAACCACACTTCATCAACATTTCACGTTATACTCTATTGGCATATTAAATATAAATGCTTTCATTAAACTTGCTAAATGCACAAGTAAAGAGGTTAACACACTTTTGCTGATAAAATACAATAGATATTATAATATTATAGTGATGATGATGATTATGTGACTTACTGAGTGTCGGTGACTAAGGTGAGTTGAGAAGGGATTAATTTGTAAGATAATTTCTATTTGCATGAGATACCTTACCACAATGTAGATGCTTGTAGGTTCGTCATAAAAACATAGGCACCACATCTCAATTGATAGAGCAGTTTATTGAAGAAAAATTAAAATAAAAAAAAAAATTTCTAATTCTAAAAATCTCTCGCCCTAGGTCAAACACATAGTTTAGACACAATTTACTATAAAGTAGAAAATATCTTGAGTTTGGTTAAAGTTGATACTAGGTTCTATTAAAATTCCTCGGCTAGGGATAAAATTAAAATTTAAGTTCAAGTATGTATGTTTGCTCAGTTGGTTTACATGATATTCTGACACAGGACCTCTGGGTTTGAGCTCGTTGACAAAAATTAGGCACACCAAACTCACTTAAAAATAGTAGACGTATAATTTTATGAAATAAATTTTGATTTGAATATCCAAGCCAATATTTGGAATGGTCGGCCTTGTACACAAGATGGGTAAGCGTGGGGACGCTACAGACATACATAGTCAACATGGCTATCCTTACAATGTAGGCTGAAGGTCTCGTCGTCTTCATGACACTTCAAAAATTAGCCTAATTATTTTACTGATGACGGACCTCTTCTCAAAATGGCCTAAAACTGACGGACATACTGTCCTCTATCTATTGAGTTCCCAAGCCTAACCTTAGGTTGACGGCAGAACTGAAAATGTTCCATTTTCTCCTGGGCCGATTCTGCCGCATGCTTCACCTAGCAAAATTCAGGGAACTCTCTCTGCTCTGTACAAAAAAGCATATAATCTATGTTCTTCTCCAAATCGGAAGCCGTTGCCTTGGCAACCAATCAACAAAAGAGGTATAAAACCTGCAATCTGCTCAGAGAAACCTCTCTGGAGCAGATAATTACTCTATACCTAGTAAGTTAAACTATACTTATACTATGTACAATCATATGGTAGTAAAACATTTTAAACTGTATTTCAAATTTACATTAAAAATTATGTATCAGATGTTAGAATAAATTCAGAAAATATTTAAATAAACAATTATGCAAAACTTTGATAATATTAACATATTCATAAAATATTTGCAGTATTTTCAAAGAAGAAAAGTTCTAAGAGTGTTTTCAGAAATTTCATAACAATATTAAATAGCTTTTAGATAATTTAACGTCTATTACAAATAACTAGGAATGAGAGATTTTCTTAATCTAACACAAACAATAATAACATTAAATTAATTAAGTTGAACAAAAATTACTATAGTAAGGTGGGAACTGTCAAAACACTAAAACTTCTGATGCTTCCTATAATAGCAAAGTCTTTCTCAGTTCGTTATATCATCAAACATAAATACACTTAAAAACCTGTGACGTTCTCGTTACAATATCGACCTTTACTCTTACAGTCTTAGTGTTTAAAAATACTGTTGTTATATAATATTTAAAGTTATCACCAGTATTTATATTTGTAATTCATAAATTAGCCTGTAAGTTTTGGAATATTTACTTGAATAATAACTACAGACATTATTGTACAATCCATGTAAGTAAACAGTTACCCAATAGTTACACAAGCAAGAAGAGTAGGAGATATGCCACAATAAGGAACATGATCTTCACCTGTGTAGTCTATAACTTCCCGTGGTTCGTTGTGATTCAGAGCCAGTGTCTCTATGTTCCGCCACAATGTCTGAAGTACTGGATTGTCGAACTGGTATGGGCAGTATTTGAACTTCAACTTCTCAACAATTCTCTTGGCTAGCTCCACTTGCTTTAATGAGGCAGAGGGTGTAGGTTCAAGTGGTAGCTTTCGAATGTGATCTGCATGAGAACATAACACATGTCAATACACAACTACTCACATATTTACAGACATAACCTAGGATACAGCAACAGGTAGGTAAATAAAGCACAATACCTATTTTATTAGCTGCCATGGAAAAACAAAATATGTGACTTTCTAATCTTTACATGCCACAGCAGAAATCTACTGTTTATAGGTGATTTGGAATAAAGTGAGCACTCAAAAAAGCCCTGATTAATTTCTATTTTCTGCCAGTTTATATCTTTCCGCTACATGTAAACATCAACATTGCCATGTGCTTTTATTTGCATAGGCTTGTACAATGTTTACAATTATGTTACAGTGCTCCGATAAATTTTAACTACAATATGTACTCATTAAATGCACGGGTGTTGAATATGTGCTATACTCAGTAATAATCTTAGTTATAAATACCTGCAAGTAAACGTCTTATAACACTGGTTTCTCTGCGTCTACTCTAATGGCGCTGTTACCCTTACGAATCTCGTAAATGCATGCACAGTATATTCAAACTTTTAAATTAAAACCGCCACTAAAAACACACACGTCACACGCAACTCAAGAATTCAAGTTCCGTTCAGCATACTGCAATGAACGACGACGCACGTAAAGAGAAACAATAAATAACGTATTTTCTTAATGTGTGAAACAGGGGAAAAAATGCTGTTTCTATTTCCAGATACTCAGGCTGGCGATCATAAAACAAAACAACTTACATTACTATTGACTTCACATAATTTATCAATGATATTCATGAACAGTCACTTCTAATACTTTTATATGTGTTTATCAGAAACCGATATTCTTTACATAACGGACAAACAAACTGAATGACGCAATTCGCTTCCAAGCGGCGAAAACCGAACTCTGGTGCCATCTGTCGGTGAAATTTTAAACTACCTCTGTGGCGCAAAGAGTTAGCGGCGTCTGCCAACGACAATCGACTCGGTTGCGTCGCTTTCTGCTGCCGCAAATTAAATAAAAATGTACAGTCAGTAGGTACGTCAGTAAGATCTTAAATAAATATTTTTCAGTATATTAAATACAGAGAGGTCGTTTGCAATTGATGTTGTTTCACTAATGCTGTGTTCAAATAAGAAAATTCATGGAACTACATGCAGTTATTCGCTACCAACCATACAAACAATAATGTAACTGTTGTTAATGTTGACTTATATGCAGTAATGGCTAGTGATTTTTTTCAAAGGTTAAATCTTTAGTGCTCACTTTATTCCGAATGGCCTATAACATGTTTCTCAATATTTCCCAGTAATTAATTTTACTTAATAGCCCTGCTATACACAACTAACAGCACGGGGAACTACTGCATAAAATATGTGGATTGGCTGTTAGGTCTACACTGTCACAATCCTTGCTAGAATGGATTAGGTTACCTCTTGTATTTGCACAAAGATTATACAGTATGCTGATTAACGAAAACCTCTCATAATTGTTTTATGATAACAGTTTTCCACAGACCTGTATGCAAGTCAGCTACAAACTGGCAAAGCCAGATATTACTACTCAATAGTTGCGACATGTAATACGCTGTAATTTTGTAATATACAAATAAGGACCAAAAATGAGCAAATTTTCTTATTATTGATGACATTAAATTGTACAGTATTGTTACCTTTGAGTACCGTGGCTAGTCAGGAGTTTATCGTACAATGATTTCTCAATTACAATAAAGGAGAAAAGATACAGCTACTCAAAGGCTATTGCAATACTGTGACCTAAACATAGTATAAAAGTCAATTACACTTAGGCTTCTCGCCATACACCTCTGAAAAACAAAGATAAGGAATTTTTAAATGCCCTAACATTTCTGGTTAGACACGTACCTACATATTTAAAATAAATAGTACACCTATAATTTTACAACAATCCCAGCAAGTGTAATAAATTACATAATTCCACAATAACTGAACAACTCTTTTAATAGGATATTCATTTTACTGAATTTACAGAACTTGGATGAAACTTCACAACTAATAGCAAAAATCTTAACACTAATCAAATGTGAGAAATACAGTAGAACCCCTATATTACACTTTCTACAGGACAAATGAAAAATTGTGTAAATGAGGGGAAAGTGTAAATGGAGGGAAACAACAAAAACTGTAACAACACATCTGTTAGATTAAAATGTTTACA
Source organism: Medauroidea extradentata (assembly GCA_003012365.1). Classification (NCBI taxonomy): domain Eukaryota; kingdom Metazoa; phylum Arthropoda; class Insecta; order Phasmatodea; family Phasmatidae; genus Medauroidea; species Medauroidea extradentata. The sequence goes on from PNEQ01004046.1 coordinate 25,227, forward strand.
AGTTAATTTATAATTCCAGTACAGATGTAATACGTTACCTCAAAAAGTCTTTATAAACAAATATTAATATTCTAACAAAAAAATTTTACTTAGCATCAACAAGCTACTGGGCATTTATTTATGCTACTAACACCGATTAAATTGCCCTTCTGTTTAAATTTTTTGTACACATACGGTATATAGGTACAGTCTATTGTTTTCTCTATTTAAATTTCATCTTTCTTACAAAGTATCAACATTTACTTGGTAAGTGGAGGGGAAAATATTGTTAGCTTCATAACAAAATAGGTGTAAATCAGGGAAAGCAAGTATCAACTGAAAATAGGTTGAGACGACTTGTCTCGTGTTTCCTGTCTACTTCGACGTAATAAATTTTCGTTGCTTCACCTAACTGTTCTGAAGACATCTTGGACAAGCACCGTTTAACCGGCCAGCTGTCTCCCGGCGGGGCGATATGCGTCCATCCAGAGTCAGCACCACAGACAAAATGCCAGAGTATTACTACGAACGTTTGGCTGACAAGCCTGCCGCTTGGAGCGCTGCCTGCACGGCATCTCGGAAGTTGAAACCTAAATTTTTCCTCATACCGGAAGTACTTTTGTGGACTGTATAGATTCTATTTTGATTCCACTACTACGACAATTTGAAATGAGCATTTGTTATTGGCTCAGACATTTTTTGTAACTGTGTAATGTGTGAGGAGTGGGGTTAGCCCACAGTATAAAGTCTAGGGGAGTAGCTTCAATTGGCAAGAAGCTACTCCTGGACTATCCGCCCGTAAGTAGAGTTTGAGTTACTCTAAGTAGCCATGTTAAATGTTTAAAGGTTAGGGAATTCGTTTCACATGGAGACTAACTCCTTCAAGAAAATACTCTGAAACTTGCAATAATTATAAAAATTTTTGTCTGAAGGCTTTGGAGCCATTTTGTTTTTAAAAGAATGTATAATGGCCATAATGTGGCACTGTTTAACTTGGAATTTAAAACAAATATAATTATTGTAAAGAAAGGAAAGTTATAGTATGGCAGTTTGTTTTATGCCAAATTTAAAAGATATTTAAATAAAATTTATAATTTTGGTAAAAATATATGTTATTGCACAATCCCTCTTCATTACCAAAATCAATACACTTTATTATGTATTTTCTTTTTTGGTAAACATATTTAGCTTTCTGGTGGGTTGTTTTAATGGGGAAAACAACACCAGAGCGTTGCAAGGTGAGGGGGTGATATGCACATGCATGTACATGGCACACATGTACACACACATACACATGAACACACAAATAAAATCATTCATAAAACAGCATAGATACATAACGACTTCTGCTACGTTTAGTAAATAGTGAAAGTTTCGTAAATTTTCTTGTGTACCACCTGTGATATTTGAGTCTTACAGCCAGGTGAATGTAATCATTACTTGTCAAACCATTAACAGACTGGCTGCTTTTGTGTGGTGAACCAGCATGTTGGTTCTTCCAATTACTGTGTTAAGCCTTTATTTTTTCGCAAGTATTGCATTCATGTTTTACGTTGGTAAAATAGAAGAAGTGTGAATATTCTGGTGCTTGACACTCAAGGAAGATCTGCCCTGTTGATGATGTACTGTACCACAGGTTTTGGTCTATGATATTTATGATCTCAGAATTTTTTAGTTGACCTATTTGATATAGTTTGTAGTTAAAAGAATATTTGAGAAAAAAATAATAATGATGATGATGATAAAAATATTGATAGTTGCAGATGCCAGGCCATGCATGAAGCGCCTTGTGTTAGCTTTGTACAAAGGATGGGCAAGAGGCCAAGGCACGCGACCAAACTCGGATTCTGGAGACTCATCCCACATGAGGTGGGGTACGCCAGCTCTCACTTCGCCCAGGTCCGGAACGTTTGCGCGAACCGACCAAGCCTGAAACGCCCCGGTCCTCAGAACCATTCCTTAGCCCGAAGTTATGAATCTAATTTGTAGACTTCCCTTACCTACATTTGTCTGTCAACTAGATGCTCTTTACCTTGGAGATCTGTTGTGGATATGGGTACGAACCGGCATTTATACTCCACATGGCCATCTCCCGGATATTCACGGTACGAGGGGAGAGTATGGACACCGCTGCAAATGCGGTGCTCTTCTTGTCCCAAACCCTATCTCCCTATGAGAAAATTCCAGGGAACTCTAATACACTTAGACAGAAAATAAAACTCTTCCCTGATCTCCCGACTGCCTCTCCAGGTCCTTTTGAGTTAAGCTTTCATAGGTGTAAAATGAGGTGCTTGACAGTGCCTAAGAAGACTCCACGAATTATATACAGGATGTTCAAAAATTCAATGTCTAAAGCAATAGAAAAGATGGAGACAAATACAAATACATTTCGCCAAACAACCATGTGTCGGAAACAAATACATTAGTTTAAGAGCAATACGTATTCAGGGGTATCGAGTGTGACTGAGAAGACACCAATGGTAATTGTTTTACAGTGCTTGGAGTCCAAAGGGGTGAGGTCCGGTGATTGTGCAGGCCAGTGTACAAGTCCTCCGTGGCCAATCCGGTTTTGTAAAATGTGCTGGGGGCCCATCATGCTGAAACCACATTCTCCTTCTGACATTGCTCAATAAATAACAGACCGTATAACAATCCTACCCGATACCCCTTTATTCCCCATTACTCGTAAAATATTTGTTTCTGACACATGGTTATCTGGCCAAATTTATTTGTATTTGTCGCCATTAACTTCTCTATGAATGTGGGCATTGAATTTTTAACATCCTGTACAGTATAACATGATAACCAGGTGCTTTCTAATATCAATGTATCCATTTTCAGACACATTTGATTCAATATTAAGAAGTCATTCTGCGTGCAAACATCCTATATCAATGTTCACCTTCTGGAAAAAAAAAATCTTGCCCGCTTGATACAACGCAAAGTATACGTACAAGAAACAAATTATTTTTCTACTCACATATGATTATTATTTTAGACAATTTGCCATTTTTAAATAACTGAGCTCAGAAGGAGTTCACTTTTTTTAAATTTCAAAGTGGAATAATAATACATACTGCAATCTATATATTTTAAGCATTCCACTGCTCCAAAACTGTACTTCTTGCTATTTCAATGTCAGCTAATTACATGGTATGTATTCAATAAATCTGTGATTTGAAATATTTAGTGTGCTGGTCTGTGAAAAAAAATGTTACAGAGAATACAAGCTATGAGACACCATCTCCGAATTCAACTGCATATTTGTGCGTGTCAAGCAAACATTTATAGAGTAATGTCTTCCCTTCATAGAAAAAAAAAAAACATTCTACTAAAGTTAAGAAACTTCTTTATTTAACTTCTCGTCCGCCAACATCACCGATGTCGTCGCTGTTGCTGCCACCCCCTAATATTTTTTTTTTTGTAATATGTATGACATAAGAGAGGACGAGGAAGTCTTTCACCCATCACTAGCACAACTGATTCTAGGACTGCAGCTATTCTTTCACATGTTGTTTGCAAATATTACCAACCTGCTGCTGTTGCTGCTGCACTTCACAAGACTCCAGGGGATATCATAACTACATTACCCCCCACCCCCTTTTCCATGTAGGAGTTTACAACTACATGTATCTGACGGACAAAACGAGTATCCTATGCAATTTGTCCCATTCCTAGTATTCGCTGGCCATATTTCAACTACAGTCAATTCAGCTATAAAGACATTACACAGCATTAATGGTAAATCATTTATATAATGAATAATGAAATGAAAACCATTATGTGTTTCCTGCATTCTGGCAGAGTTACAATGTGGGTGGGAAAAGGCTAGGGTGACGGTTGGGTCAGCTGCTCGAAAAGCGAGACAGACCTGTTCTGCTCTCCGGCCCAAGGAATGAATGAGGTGAGGTGAGACAAGACGAGTACTAAGCAGTGGCGGAATGACAAAGGTGAGGGTAAAATGAGTTCCCGCGAAAATCTGCCCGCCAACGGCAATGTCTGCAATGTTTCCCACATGTGAAATATCCGAGCCCCGACCCAACAGGGTGGGAGGCGAGAGGAGTAATCCCCGAACCACTGCAGCCCTTCTTATTTAAAAAATAACAGTTTACAATATTGTGAAGATATATTTTTATGTGACCACATGAGATGCATGACATCTCCTGTTTTTAACTTGGCATTCTTTAATCCTGCAAGGAGTTACAAAAACAGCACACATAAAGAGCTATTTCAAAGTTTAACGAGAGGGTGGGCCATACCTGCTAAAGGTTGATATATTAGGTGGAAGCCTGGAGGCACCACCTGAATGTTACTCTCGTCAAGCTGCTCTTTCTGTGGCAACAGAGCCACATACTTAGGTGCAGAATGCTGACGAGGTGTAAACACGCACAAAGCTACAACATCCTTTACCAAACATCGCTCCAGCAGCATCGCAAACAAGTTGCTGCTTCCTGAAAAATAACACAATCATTGAAAGTTCAATATTAAACTATGTACACAAAAACATAGTATGCTAGTAATGAATATTAAATTCAGGTTGATTCATCTTTCTCTTACACAATTTTATGTTATGTTTTATGAAGTCATGGTTGCCTTCCCCTTTTTATACACAGCTTAATACATCAGTATGTAGCAGCATCAAGACATTGACACAAGGTTAAGGAGAGAATGGCTTATTTTTTGACCAGTACAAGCATGCCTATACCAAAACAAAAAATATACATATGTTGGTTGGTGTTGCTACAACTGTATGCAGAAACAATTAAGAAAGTAGGTTGAAAAAATTAATCAAATCATTGTAATTTTTATGAAAACAAACAAAAGGTGGGAAAGTGCCTATAGACTAATAATTACTAAAACATGTAGATAGAGATGCACAAGTACTTACAGAATCAGTACTTGCAGATAGCAGAACACAAAAAACCGATGGACAAAACATTTTTCGCATGGTTGCGACATTTCGCTGGCCAGACCAGCTTCCTTGGGTGGCAAACGATTGCACACTGCAATATGGCTGGCGGTAAGCAGTGGTTGGTAATCAGCACACCTAGTGGCCGAGGAACGAGCTAGGGTGTGGTGGGAAATTTGAAAGTTATTGGATGTTGAGACATGGTGGTTGTCTCTATTTTGTGATGTACTGATGAGCTAGTTCCCAGTGCCTCAGTTATGCGCTACTGTCTGAAGGTGGTAACGCTCTCACCACTCTAGTGTTGTAACAGGTATTAAAAGAGAGTTTGTAGGAGGCTGCATGTGCAGCAACTTGTTTATCTTGAATGTTTAGGCTGGAACTGGCTATTGCTTGTTTGGTATCTGACATGTAGCCATTTATTCTCTATCTTAGTATGTTTGTGATGAGGCCAATATATTCAGCGTTGCACTGTGTGCACTGTAGTTGGTAGATAAGGTTTTTTGTCTCGCAGTTGAAACTGCCTTGAATTGTGTATGTGTGACTGGTGAGCTTGCTATAGAAGGATGGGGAGGGCTGATGTATTGCACAGGTGCTGCATCGAGAGTTATTTTTAACTTATGTTGATAAAGTTTAAGGGGGCATGCCACTGTAAATTTTAATTGTTTTAATAATTTTTATATCAGTGTGAGAAATGATATGTTTAGTAGGCATATATGTGACTTTTTTACTATAAAGAAAATTTTTTTAGCTTTCATAGTTTTTGTATTATAGCATGTATAAGTCCAAATTTGAATAAAACGGTTTTATGCAAGAAAAGAAAACCAACCTACTTACTGAAATTAAAAAATTCACACTGAAGGACAGTGTCACAAGCTACAAAAATATATGTACACAAACAGCAAACATTGACTTTTTTGTACTGAAAAAATTTTTTAAAAATATAAAAAACTAATCAATACAGTTCTTATACATATTATGTTATAGCCCGTGACACTGTTCTTCTGTTCGAATTTTTTCATTTCAGTAAGTTAGTTGGTTTTCCTTTCTTACATAAAACTGTTTAATGCAAATTTGGACTTAAATACTGTTGCGTGCCATGTACCTGGAGGCCAGTGGTCGGCGGCTGTTTCGTAACACCTTGAGGGCTGGCCGATGATTCAAAGCCCGGGTGGCTCATAGTGGGAATCCCGCCGAAACTACGTCATAGATACCTGTCCCAACTGCGTCTTAACCCTTCGAGGGCGGCCGACGTGACTACAAGCACATCCGAAACATGA
>PNEQ01004048.1:10613-23268 GCA_003012365.1 Medauroidea extradentata
AGGGAAAGTCAGTGAAAGTCAGGGAAAATTAATTTGGTCAGGGAAAGTCAGGGAAACATGTTTTGAAACCCTGTGAGTCAGGGAAAATTACCCTAAGAGAGCAGAAAGTCAGGGAAAATGTTCTGAGTATGATATTAAACTGCTCTCTTCACAACCTGCACTTTTTTCTGTTGTGAAGGCCACTTTTCCTCTTTTGCATTTAGTTTTTCTGCTCTTTTTATCTGTATTTTTGTTGTTTTATTATTATTACTATAATTATTATTATTATTTAGTGTAAGTTTTCAGATAGTCATATATGGCATCCGCAACTTAGTTTATATGCATTTATTACAATGTTACTGATTTAAATTGTTATATAAAATATCTTTTGCTTAAAAGGAAAGTGATGGGCAGCTATGGGGATAGTGGAGGCTGCAAAGAAAAGTTCATTGTATAAGCGTGTTATTATGATCATATTAATTATGGTCAGGGAAATTTTTAATGATTGGTCAGTGAAAGTCAGGGAAAAGTCAGGGAAATTCATTTTAATATTTCTGTGGGAACCCTGGTGAAGCTATAGAGAAAAAACCTATAATCCAGGATTGTTTTCATTTTTGCTTATTTTAAGGACTGAGTGCCCACATTGGTCCTTTTTTTTTGCTGTGATGTAATGAGGGAAAAAAAACATTTAGTCTTTTCACCTCCCTCCCCCTCCTTTTCCCCCTAGGCCCTCGCCAGACATGTAAACAAAGACGATGACTGAGAGAGAATGGGAGAGGAAAGACGAACACAAGGCTCTGCTTTGAAGCCAGACAGGATGCTAGTTGCGTAACTTTCAGACAGTTTAGGTTGGAACCAGTGTGACTGCAGCTTGCGATGTCGACTACTGTCTGGAGCTGAAGATGAGATAAGACTCAGGAATGTGGCTAGGGATTGGCTACAAGCAGAGGGCTATGCCGCCTCCCCCTCAACCACCACCCTGCCACTCTGCCTTGTCTTCTTGTCATGTCAGCAGCGTACGGTAGACAAGGCACTGCAGTTGATGAGCGCCCGCACACAAGTACAATCTGGCATATTATGAGGGGGGGGGGGTGAATGGGTATTGGCTGGCGTGGATGGTCAGGAGGGGTGTTATCTGTTTTTAGCAGTGTGTTTTTTACAGCACTGCACCTGTGAAGGAAAATACAACGCCAATGAGCAACAATAAACAAATGTATTTTTCTGCAGAGTTTCTTTACATTTTCAACTTTTCCGACCCAAATTTTTCACGGTTCCTCAGAAAAGGGTTGTATAAACGGAATGGTCGTAATAAATGGGGTCATAACGAGATTTTACTTTATATATTTTAACCTAAATTTGTTACAGTTTGTCAAAAACTGTTTATAACATAAAGAAGGTCATAATAGTCAGGTTCTCTGCACTCGTTTGTTCATTGTTCATTGTTCTTACCATGTCTAGGTATATTCAAGAGACGCTGGGTATCCATGAGCTGGAGCCAATGTATCGCCAGTTTGCTCGTATCTTTGAAACATTCAGGATATCGGAACCATTGAAAGTGGACGATAGTGCTCCCAAGGAACCGGTGAAGGAACCCGTCAGAGAGCCTCTAGAGTTCAAGAAGGTTCCTAAGCTCGAGGATGAGTATGACGATGATTTAGACGAAGATGAGGTGAGTAAATATTGTTTTCCTCTAGACTATGCAAACATTTTGTGAGCAGTGAACTTGCATGTCCAGTCAAGCCCGATGTTACGAAACCTCATTGTCAAGGAGCCCTAAAAATGGTGACTCCCAAAATTCGCAGAATAACGTGAAATTTGGGGGAAGTTAAAAGTTTTCCGTGAATTGCTGCATAATTTCGTTTAAAGTGATGCTTCACGCAAATTCAGATGCCTCGGCGGATGTTTTATTGCAAATTAATTGAGGCACAATTGTCAAAATGCATATATTTTCCTTTCAGATATATCTGGATTTGTTTAGTTATCATTTCACTGTAATTATATTAGTCCATGCGCATTGTTTTTAATAGAGTTTTAATGTTCTTCACCAATTTTTAAACGGTTTAAGTAACGGAAAGACTGAGAAAAACGTTTATTTCACACATTCGCCTACGTAAAAAACAGAATATTTGTGTTTTACGAATGGTGGCCATAGATACATTTGCACATGTGTATTCATTGCTCAGCGTATTTTGCTGTTGAAGCATATCAACATCAACTCATGCATAGCCGTGGTCATGCGGTGTAATGATCTCGATATATTGACAAGATGGCGGCCGAGTGATGGTAAAAGTTCGAAGCCTACATGAGTTGCAATACATATCTCTATGACTTTACGCGTATTTGTTTGTTTTTAATGTTTTGCTACAGCTTTTTTGGGGATGTTTTGTTGCATTAATAATTTTGATTTTTGTAATGGAAAGAAACTAAAAACATTACCAGACAGATACCTAGTGAAAACAGTAATATCGCAAAGTTGCTCTATGTTGCAAGGAGTAGGAACACACATTTAAATGGCTAAAACGTGGTGAAACATACTTCTCAGCTGTTCCATCAGTGAATAAACACCAAACAGTTGGTGTGTTCGGGTAGGTTTGCTAGACAAATTATCTTCATTTATCCATATATTTTTTGATGTAAAACGTTTTAATTTGTACATGTGCGCAAGACATTTTTTTACCTCTTAAAGTTTTTTCTCTGCTTTTCACCAATTTTTACACTGCTCTTAAAGTTTTTACACAGAATTTTGAACAGCTTTTAACATTTTTAAATACAGAAATTGGCAATTTTTATTCACGGTTTTTAGGGGTCTGTACTCATTGTTACTGGGAGTAGGTTCACAAGAACCAAGACGGAAGGGGGGGATGGATAATTTGGAAAATTTTGTACCGATTTTGACCCATCCGTTACCCATTGCTAAATGTAAAACCAAATAAAACTGTATGAACTGCAAGTATAGTAGACAAAATGTGAGTAGTGATTGACAATCTTCAAGTGACGGCACGCACGGCAGTCTATTGGTGCGGGAACAAGGGTTGGGCACATTCTACTCTCATTGCTAGACTTCTTCCTGTACAATACAGTAACACCTCTCTATAAAGACCCCTCACAGTTCCCTAGAATATGGTCTTTATATAGGGGCAGTCTCTATAAAGAGGTTTAACTGTACAGTAAAACCCCTATTTTAAAACCCCACAGTTTGTGAGGAAAGGGTTGTTATAGAGAGGTGGTTGTTATGAAAGGGGTTTTACGTAGTATTGCTTACAGGCAATACGTGGTCCTATTTATTACATCTGGAACGGTATCAGTCCGATAAACTGACATAGGTTATAAAATAAGTAATCACGTAATCACAATGTGAAATTCCAGTATTTTGTGCACTTTTTATAGACTGATGAGTGTCTGTAACCATGTATCAGCTGAAATGTGTTAATGTTTGAAAACTTGAGCCGAGCTCTTAAGGTTCATCTTGGTCTAAAACTGAAGCCAACATTTCTGTCAAGTCGACCCTCTTTTTGGTAGTGTAGTTTAATTATTTGGCTTTTGACACTATTTTTTGCTGCCACTGCCATAATACACAAAATCCAGTGAGTTGTAAAAAAAGAATCAAGATTCAGAGAATAAAACTTGTCCTAGTGAGGCAAGCACTTTATTTGTCTTCCACCATATTGATTTAGTTTTCAACTCAAATAATTTGCTCTGAAACTTTGAAATGCTATAGTTGTGTTTGGGACATTTTTTGTGCAAGATGATAGTGGGATTTTTAACTAATGAGATTGTGGTCGTGTTATTTTTTGTAGCGTACTGCAGATAAATTGGTAGTTTTTAAAATTTCACTTACATATTTCTATGGTTTATTTACTGCACAGTAATAGTGAGCTGGAAAAACAAACAAAAAATTGGGACTTTGATATTGGGTAGACAAGTGTAACAATATTGGTGCTGGTATCGATATCAGAAAGAAAGGTATCTGAACAACTGTACTTGTTGGAAAGTGCTGTCTGTCATATAGTGTTGGCATCCAATACAAACAGTACTGTATATGTATACAATACAGTGTCAGCAATGAAAAACAATGCATAGCGACCAACTGAAAGGGAATTTATTTTTAGTTAGTGTTCCTCAAATGTTCTATTTTTTGACCTGAATTTTTCACAGTTGGTCAACAACTGGTAGTAAAACAGGGTGGCTATAGGGTTGTTCCATGTTAAGTGGTCCAATCAAAAATCCTGACCCTCTTTGACTTTATCAAAACTTGGCTCATGATGTACCACGGAAGATAGTAAAACACATACGTACTACATTTTTTGATTTTTCGGTAAATTTTTCAAGTTACAGCCCTCTGAAATCTTAAAAAATTCACATTTTTCCATTGTCATCTTATTACAAAATTAAGTGTTACTATGGCTTGAAATGTGATAGAAGGCTGAACTAAAAGACATTTGTAGATAATTTTTCAGGCGTTCATATGATGTATAGTATCACCAATATTGAGAGTAATTTTTTTCAAGGTCACCTGACTAAAAATTTGACCTTCAAAATCTCAAATAGTGTCTCTTCGAAAATTTTCAAAATATTTGCACACAAACTTACATATTTCAACATTGTTTGTACAAATTGTCATTATGTTATCTGAATGGCATCATATATTTTACCATTTTTGAACTTGACCTTGTGCACATATCAATAGGGATGAAGCAGGAAAATTTAAGTTTCTCCCACCCAAAAAATTAAGATGTCAAGGGCGTATTATATCCAAAATATAAAATTGTTGTGCCTATTGTAAAGACCCTACTTTCTAGCAGCGAATTCGTTCCTTCCTCTGTCACATTCACAGGCGTTACCTCGCTCAAGAACTGGCAGACAGTAACGTTGTTCGCCTGGAACGTAAGTTCACGAGACCATGTCAGTGCTGTTAGACTTGAGCTACAGTTGCGCTGCAGCTTATGAGCACACTGGCATTTAACCTAGGCCTTCCAATAGTAAAGTTTACTCTCCCACCTATGCACAGTGTGTTACTTGCGCGTAAATAAGGTCCCTACAAACTAACGTAGTGTATACGGTACTATGATTCTACCAGCAGGTTATGTTTGCTTGGCTCAACTAGCATAGTATGGTCAAGGCAAAATAAATGCTATCAGCACTTTCCATCAGTCGAGCTTGTGAGAAAGACAACATGCCACTAAATAATTGTTCCGAAGGCCATAAGTGATGTTGCTTACACACTTCAAGGATATTGTTTTGTTCTGAGAAATGTTGTCCGACTGCCTTTTTAGCTTTGTTTTCACAGTTAAATAGTTGACATTGTCTTCTACTATGATTAGTCACCGGGGTTCGGTGCAGTTTTACAAGATTTTCTTCTGTTCCCAAGCCTAAAACATGTCAGATATTTTTAAAAGTGTTTTATAACATTACACTGGCTGCTCTAAGCAATCTAGTCTCTTAACCTCGGAACACTGGGTACAGACTTGACTATCCCTGATTTAATACAAATTCAGAAAAGTACTGAATTTAATAGGCAGGGAAAAATTCACACTTATATTGGAGGGGATTTAGTAAGAATATAGTGGACATTTACAGTCCGTGCGAAGCGAGAGACAGAAGATATATGGTTGTGTGGTCTGGTTTGGTACGGGCAACAGCGATGCACCATTTTCAAACCATTACTGCCACATTTCACAAGGATTTTCACAATTTTGGTTTTGTTTTTAATATTGTGATTTGCCAAGTAATAACTGCAACTCTACAACTGATACTATACCACTGACAATTAGATAATACACACATATTATGTTAACCATTATAAATGTAATTTCTTAAAACTTTTTCATAGAATTTTGTTATTTTTTAAGGGTTCCTGAAAGTGTATTGCTACCTTAAGTAAATCCATGGTTTATAAAATGGCAGTCTAGTGTATACGTACACACACCTTATGGTAAAAGTTTTTTTACCAGAACGTTGAACAATTTTAAGTTAGTGTTAATGTCTGTTTTATGACAGTTGTAATGATTTTAAACAAACTCTTTGTGAAACATAGATAATGTTTATGAAGTTACTGTACTTTATAATTTAATATACATTTTCCATTAAATTATTTAAGAAGCCATTGATTTTACTTTTTAGAACATAGTTAAAGGATTAATGTTTCCTCAACTGCCTTGTGTTAAATGTTATTATTTCCAGTTTCACTATTTTCCCAGTTAAAACATGCTGTTTCCATATAAAGTAATTTTTTGTAGCAAAGAGAAAAAAACAGATGCTCTCAGGGAGTTTTTCTTTGAATCTTCATACTTGGATTTACTTTAAATGTGTTATGCTGTTAAGAAATTTATTTGCTGAAATATAATTTGTTGAAAAATGTTCTGTCCTTAAACAGAGTTTCGTGTTTGACAAAATGACTAACAACTAACAACTTTAAACTTCAGGAGAAAAAGAAAGAAATAAAAAAACTATGAGGAATAGAGAAGAAAAAAATATTTTAAATTTGTTAAGGGGTGAAAAGTCATCTCAATGAATTGTTGACATGTTTCAAACTCAACATGTTATCATCGTAGTTTTCACTTAAATTGGACATATAAAAAATTTAAAAGCATAATTTTTCTTGTTTTCTGTAGTTCGACTACTTAAGAGGCAAAAATCAGGAAATGTTTTTTCTTCTTTATAAATTTGTATTTTTTTAGAATTTTCAAGATATATGTGGAGCTTCTTTTTGTTTCAAGGTGACAGTTATATAAATAATTGAAAACTAATTTAATAGTTTTTCTAACTACCGCTGCTCAGGGGTCTAATGTGATAAAATGTTTTTTTACTAAATTGTCAAAATATCTTGACTGCTATTGGTTGTCATGATTTTAATTTCAGTGTGATATCCTACACAGATGTTTACATGTGCTTTCAAGATCTTTTGAAATCCTACTCTTAAAGGGATGAGAAGACGTTTATTTACTTCAATGTAACAATTTGCGATATTGAGGTGTTGCTGTTTTTTACTTTGCCTCTTTCTTTCTAGGATTATGTTTTCATAGATACTTGAACATATTTATGTTGTTTTCTACTGAATAAAATAAAGTTATTACTGCTGGGGAAGCTTTGTTTGTAAACCATACAGAGTAGACGAACATGAAAGTAATTATGACCATTGATAAATAATGTAAACATACTTCCGTTGTGCAGTCCTACTTCTACGTAATCTGGTACTTTTATGTACTTTATGTTTTCCTTGTTCCAACTTCTCACACACACTAGTAAGAATCTATCAAAGATCAAAATGTTACTGTTTTGGAGTCTTACCCATAATATTAACTAACCACACTCGTAAGATACTTTACAGTTACTAAGCCATCACATATTAGATGTGAAAATTTGTGCATTTGTGAAGAAAGAAAGAAAATTATTATTTCCAGCAAAATTTTAAAATGTAAAAATTGTCTTTAAGCAATTTTAGATTTTTATTACAGCTCTCATGGCATCTGCTTCTGGTTGGAATAAACTATAGATTGAGTGCATGATAACAAATAACAATGCACACACCGAGCAAGGACTGTAGTCAACAAATGTTCAAGTATTTCCTGAGGGGGAAGGAATATTGTCGGTATGTAATGGACAAGGGGGTGTGAAAACAGACAAGGACCAAACAGGGTTGCTGCAGGTCTGGGAAACAGGGAAAACCTGGAAAGTCAGGGAAATTGCTTCTGGTGACTGGAAATTCAAAATTGTAGAACAAACTGTAGGCTTACCCGTGTGAGTTTGCTGGCGTTTGCAGTCGTTGTCTAGTTGACTAGCTTGACTTCTGGACTGGAGTCGCATCTTCATGGCTGCAGGCTTCGCGATTGACTTTTGGACGATTGCACAACCATTCACTTTATGAAAATGAAATATTAGCAATTCACTTTAAAAATAGTTCCAGTTAATTATAACGTATTACAGTTCTCTGGATTTTGGTAACCGAGTGTGTCAAATTCAAGAAACTTTAGTAGGTAAATCTATAAAAAATTTTTAAAAACAGTTGTATAAATTTAACTTATTTTAACACTTTAAGTTAAATTATCATGATTTTTAATTCCACAAATAAGATTGGAAATTAATAATTTTTGTCTGGAAAACCTAGGAAAGTCAAGGAAATTTGATGTGGAAATTCTGTAGCAACCCTGAAGGAGGTGACAATGAGCAAATGCAACGAGGACAACAGAAATAAACACAGCAACAGGAATGACTATAGACGAGCCAACGCAACGTGTATAACACTGACAGTATTAATATTCTCCCTTCGACAACAGACAGCTTAGTTAATCAGAAACTTAGGACACAGTATTTTATACAATGATAAAACACGTGATGTAGTGTATACAAGTTGGAAAGTATTAATATTTTTCTACTAAGAAGCTTTAGTGTAGACTTGTATACAAGAAATATGTTTCATTATTATTACTAGTGATTGCAGTTAATGATGCAACTTGCTGTTTGATCAGTTGTTGACACAGCGGCTCAAAGCAGCTACTATTAACCACATCTAATATTTACCTCTAACATATGTAGGATAATAATACGCGCGTGTCGGTAGAAATTGTTCTGCTTGCAAAATTAAAATAATGACAAAATTTTTTAAAAATACTTTTTTTTTTTTAATTTTTTAGTTTACCCAATCCCCCTCCACCCCTTGAAACTTTCATGATGCAGTTAGCATCGTTGACACCCTTCTCTTCATTCCTTAGCCTGCGAGCAGGTAGACCTCGTATCTCTTGTAGTGAATCGCAAGTGTTGTTGGTGCGTGATGATTGGTGTGTGATAACCCATCGCTGAATGTAGTTGTCGTGTTGCATGCTTACAGCAGAAACAAGAGGGAGAGAAAACAAAGCTCTCTAAGCGGAAACTGAAGAAACTGACGCGACTGAGTGTGGCAGAACTGAAGCAGCTGGTGAACCGGCCAGACGTGGTGGAGATGCATGACGTGACGGCACGCGACCCCAAGCTGTTAGTTCAGCTGAAGGCTCATAGGAACACCGTCCCTGTGCCGCGCCATTGGTGCTTCAAGAGAAAGGTAGGAATTCACCTCCGCTTCCCAGCCTTCACCCCTCGTCCCTCGTCCGGCCACGAAGCTCATCTTTTTAGTGTTGTGCACAGCTTCTTAAATATGTATTCACATGGATATATACATCAGAACACTTGTATGTACGCATGTCATTTTGTTGAGTGTATGTCCTAAACTTTCACAGCCAAGAAAATTGTTTGCTATGTACAGTAGTTGGTTACGCCCTGTTCTCCTCACATTCTTCTCATGCTACTTACTTCATGATAATTCTTTCACAAGACCTTGTCATACAAATGACGTAGTTATGTCAGTCTATTGACCCCAGTTATATTTTACACTCTCGCATGCTCCTGTATGCTTCACATACAGTCTTGCGCACTGTGTATTTCTTAAGCTGATATCTGTGGGAAAAATGTCCTTACTATATGTCTAGAAATGTACAGTTAAAATACATAAGTATGCATGAAGTGCTCATATTCTGGCTGATCAATGTACAAGTAGTACTGTCATTGCTGCTTTATGTATTAGTGCGAAGGAATGGCAGTACAGTTGAACCCCAATTTAACGAAATACCACGGGTCTCAAAAATGTTCACTCTAAATCAATATTTCGTTCAATCCGACTTAATTTTTTTCACTTCCACCCACTCCCCAAAATTTTTTTTAAAATCCTTGGTCAAGTTTTGTTGGAATGTAAGGTAATTTTAAAAAAAGTCTGTTGCCTCAAAACAATAACAAAACACATTTACAGTCAACAGGTTAGCCACAGCTGTGAAAGAAAAATATCGGCAGCAGTGGAACGCTCGAGTGTGTGCATGGTGACTTTGGCCGCTTGCACACCATTAAACAACTGACTTAAATGTTTGCGAGACAATGGTAAAATAATAACAAAAAAAATTTGTGTGGTGCTGCAATTGTTGTTTGTAGACGCTCGTAAAACAAACTCGTTGGTAAGCTGACTAAAAATACTTGGCACTAGAGCGTTTTTTTAGCATTGGAGAAACAAATTATTTACGTTTACAGTAGTAAATTAATTGTAAAAAAGTCTGCATAAATAATATACAGTAATTACGTATTATTTTTTTAAATTAGCTGTTCTTATCACGGGACATAACAGAAAATAATCACGCTGGGATAGCACTACATTGTATCGTAAATAGAGCATGAGCACGCTGCATTGCAGCACATTCTAACAGATTCACGCAGCACTATCTGTGAATTAGTTGATGTGCTATCCACAGCCACACTGTGGTGACTGGGTACCTAGATGCCAGGTCACCCGCCACCTGCCAGGGTGAGGATCTAGGCACACGTTTGTTTTGCAACACTGTGTCGCTCGCTCGGCCGTGCGTGCTTAACTTAGTCACTCCCGTGGCCAAAGTTTTCAACAAATGTTAACTTTTTTTTTTCTCGATGAATGGTTTAAGTTTATCTACGAAGAAATAAGTACATACAGTATATGAAGAGCAGAAGTTCAAACGTTCTAAGTGCCAAAAAGTAAATATTTCAAGAACAGCAAAAAACAAATAGCTTAGAAGCTGGTGGAAATATAACAATGCTATCTTTGACCTCTTGTAAAATTAAACAAATGATGGGAGGCACTTAAAACGTACTGAGGTTGTCGGCATATGTAGAACCATTTCCTGGGAAAAAGTAATTTTTACAAAAGTGGCATTTAAAACGTCTGGAACTTCTCCTCTTCATATACTGCGGCCAGTGCTAGTATTTTTAAGAGACTTAAGCTACAATTAATATTACATTTTATCAAAGTCACTCAGTTATTTAATTTTTTTTTCCGGTTCCTAAAATTCTATTGTTAAATCGCTGTTTTAGTTATTCCCGAGATTGTTAAATAGGGGCTCTACTGTCATATGTGGGTGGATACAGCATCTTTCGCAAAATTGTGCAGTGTTAATTTCCTCCGCTATCACAAGAAGAAATAGGGTAGTTGGAAATTACAGCATTTACTCGCATAATCGTCACATGTTTTTGACCAAATAATTGGGCCAAAAATTGGGTGCAGCCATTATGAGGTGTTTTAAAAAAAATAACCTTAAAGATTTTTGTAGTGTAAAATAAAACTTTGAAGTACACCTTTTTTCCATATTTGCTCTTCCATAGTGTGAAATAAAGGGAATTATTTCTAGGGTGGATAGTACACACGGAATGCAAAATAAGACTTGAAATGTTTGTTAATCCATTAGTGTGTGTCGCTAAATTGAACTCATTTAAAACGACCTGCATAAGACATTTACGTTTTTTTTATGATCCTGCCATTTTCTCCATTACATGTTTGTTATTATCTCTCATGTAATTACAGTCCATCTCATATAAGAATTTCGTATTTTGACAGCCGATACTACCAATATTTGTAACACGTGCCAAACATATGACAGAAGAACATATAATTTAAAACAGCAGGACGTGATTGTATGACCTGATGAAGCAGTAGTGGCAGCCCTGATCAACAAGTAGGTTAACTTCCATCGCCAACATTTAAAATAGTGTGTACTATACGTGAAAAATAAGTAAGCATTTTGGAGGGACCGTAATATAATATACGGTTATGTGTCCATTATTTGTTAGTTAACAATTTTATTCTAGTCAAACTGCGTAATTTCTATAACTATTTTGCAAACAACCGCACGACTGCCTTGCGAGTGTGAGCTTCTTGTGTGTGAGCGTTTGTGATTCTTGTAAAGTGTTATTTTAAGAAGGTATTTTGTGCGTGTATGTAATTGTAATATATTATAATGCAGGGATTAAAATACCTGGCCTATGTATTTGCTGACATATACGACGACCCCGCATGTAAGAAAAGTCGTGGTTTTGAAGGTACAAAATCTTAAAAAAAAGTAAGTTATTAATTTTGAAATTCCAACAGAAAAACATTTTTTTCATTTGCCAGAAACATCAAAAATATAGTTAAAATATTTTTATTGCATTTATTTCCATTATATAAACATCATAGAAGATACGTAAACCAATATACATAATTAGCTACTACTGCCCTCCGGGCGCGTAAGATCCAAGAAAATGCACGGCGGCGGCACACGTGGCCGGCAACATCATCAATTGCCGGCAGCTGTGTGCGACTTGGTAACACCGGATTGAGGCACGCCGCGCGCTGCATGGTAATGCCGGCGCAACAACAGCTGCTTGCAAGGTCATCACATTCCTGTGTGCTGTTGCCTGCCAGCCTAGCACTAGACAGACACATGAATGTGTGGTACGGTACCTAGATCCTCGTTTTCTCCGCCTGAGAGTTTTGTGCTGGCAAGACAAGTGATCAAGGCACGCAGTACCTAGCTCCTCGTTTTCTCGAGAGTTTTGTGCTGGCAAGACAAGTGATCAAGGCACGCAGTACCTAGCTCCTCGTTTTCTCGAGAGTTTTGTGCTGGCAAGACAAGTGATCAAGGCACGCAGTATCTAGCTCCTCGTTTTCTCCGCCTGAGAGTTTTGTGCTGGCAAGACAAGTGATCAAGGCAAGCAGTACCTAGCTCCTCGTTATCTCCGCCTGAGAGTTTTGTGCTGGCAAGACAAGTGATCAAGGCACACAGTACCTAGCTCCTCGTTTTCTCCGCCTGAGAGTTTTGTGCTGGCAAGACAAGTGATCAAGGCACACAGTACCTAGCTCCTCGTTTTCTCCGCC
>PNEQ01004049.1:0-41916 GCA_003012365.1 Medauroidea extradentata
TGCACGGTCAACAGTGCAAAGTCCCAGCCTTGTTATTTGAATACCCACAGGTTCTTGATCCACTCATTCTCGGCGATTTTTGCCGCACTACACACGTCCGGTAAGCCGGGCGCCCTACCCTTAGGTTGCTTCTCGCTTACTTTCCTCTACAGTCAGTGCTTACAAAACATCTCGAGACCCTATCAGACCTATGCTGACGTCAGAAAACACATGTAAACATCCTTGAAAGTTACGGAAATTAAGTTTATGGTTACGTTTATGTTTATGCCCACCTGAAGCTACAATTCTACACAACAAACAAATTTGGAAAATAAAATAGGGTTGGTAGGCCAAGTACCTTACACGTGAGTTTTGGCCTCTGAAAATCACACACACTAGCCCGATGCTAGACGATACATCTTACATCGCGCGACTGTCAAAACACGTCCATTCTCTAGGCCATCTACAACACTAAGAAGAAAAATCCACTCGCCTCGGCAGGGACTACATCCTCCCGGTAGCGGAAATCCGTCACAAAATGGACACACGTGACATATTCCAAAATTTGCCGCCCAGTGCTCCTACGGGCGTATACATTTAGTGAATATAATGTTCATTTTGAATCACAAAATATAACATTAGCAAAAAAAAACACATACGGACATTATAAATATTATCAATAACGACTATGCAGCATGCCTTGTAATTCTGAAATGAAATACATTCAATTATTTCATAAAGGAAATGAATGGACTCAATGCACACATCACAAATGTTGTCATTCCTAAGATTCTTGTGAAAATAAAATCATAAAGAAAACGGCGTGGCCCATCGAAACAAAATAGTTAATGATTATACAAACTTATAAACTACAATTTAACATAAAATCTATGTCCTTGTTCAAGCCATGTCAAGTGTTTTGTTTTGGTTCTCTATAGGCTTTAGAAGTATTCAAAACATCACTTATTATTGGCAGAAATATATCACACTTTCAAATATCGTAGGCTGGGTTCTTGAGACTCAACCGAGCGACTAAAACAAACTACCTTCAAAACTGTGTTGCAACCATAAACAGAATAGTCGTGAAGCACCCTGGGATCCCAATGTCAATGCTGACGCCGGCCCTTTTCAATAAAATAATAAACAAACCACTCCAAACTACGTCACAAAATTACTGTCAACAGCTATTTTTTTTTATTAGGAATGGTGGTACTGGTAAAAATTGGCCAAATACCTTACACCTAACACAGCAAACTCACAACTACTGAAATGATGGCGAGTAACGTACAGGAGTATGTATCCTACGCCCTCTGCTAGAAACTCTTGGAGTTTCCCCTGGCTCCTGTGGGAAACCTCGAAAACCTTTCTCCTCTTCGCTTTCCATGTCCAGATCCCTGGTCTGGCCTGTCTCTTCTCCCTGTACCCTAGGAAGCAGTATGGGAAAACTTCCCTCACAATCTACCTCATCATAAGTATTCTCCTAAACTAATTTTCCCCCATATTAACTACATATATAATATAATATTCCCTACTTGTTGCATAACATGCACTGGCAGCCATCTGACAATGCCTTTGCTTGTCTGCAAGTTCAGCCAAAATTTTTGGTTTGTCTCAAAATCTGGTGGTTCCACCTCCCATTGTTGTGCTAATCTTGATGTTTTTGTTGGCCGCAGCATTGACAAAGGGTGGCGTGGGGTGTATGAGAAAAAAAAAACCCATGGGGAAAGACCTGTTACTGATGGTGTGGAATGGTAAGCAAATTAACAATCATTTAATCTTTGATTAACAGACAGAGTGTTTCCCGGATGTGCCAAAATGCTTCTACTTAGCAGCTTCTTGAACGTCTGTATGGAACGCTCTGCAAGCCCGTTCGACGACGGGTTGTGGGAAAAGGAGAGTACGAGTTTTATGGACCGAAGCCTACAAAACTGGGCCAGGCCTTGAGCATACAGTATGACCTGCGGGTAAGTAAACTTTGAGAACACTTTTAACAAACATTTTAGCACTGAGTGGAATGTGGTATCCACTGGTAATGGGAAACATTAAACCCATTTTGAAAATGCATCACACAAAATTAAGTATTGCATTGAATTGAACTGAAATTGGTCTAAATGAATTCTTTCCCAGGATGACTGGGGAGAAGGCCAGCTATGTCTAGTTCCTTTTGATCTTGCATTTTGTGTGCTGGCACACCGGGCAGCATTCAATCGTTCTACCAATGTCCTCATCCATGCCCTTCCACCAGACATAGGAGCAGGCTAACATTCATGTGCGCACTATGCCAGCATTGACCATGATGTAATAATGATAGAGCTTTGGGTTGTAGTGCTTGCGGAATTACTACTGTACTGCCATGTAACAGAACTCCATTTTTTGTGGGTAACTTGTCTCTAATGCCAAAGTAGAATGATAACAATTTGTCCTTTCCATTAGTTTGCCAACCCTTTGTACACATTGTGATAACCCTACTAAGTGTTGGGGTCCTTGGCAGTTTCCTGTGCCACTTTGTCTGGTGAAATCAGGGGTGTCGATAGGTACAAAAAATTACAATCTGGCATGTCTGTAACACCTAAATTTGGCAACAGTGACAATGCGTCTGCATGTGGAATGGGTTAACTTTTTTTGTAGATAATACGGTAATTATAGGCCACTAAAGTGACAGCCCCTCTAAGTATTCGCGATGATGCCATTTGGGGTAACTTCTTTGCTTCTGAGAACAAGGAGTTGAGTGGCTGATGATCACTATAAATAGTGAAAGAGTAGCCAAACAGGTATTTGTGAAATTTAATCCCACACATCACTGCCAGTGCCTTCTTATCCAACTGGCTATAATTCTTTCGTGCGGAAGTAAGCGTAGCCGATTCAAAGGCTATTGGATATTCCACTCCATATACCACGACTCAGTACTGCCCCTACCCCGTACGCTGAACTATCGACATGTAGCACAATCTCCTTAGTGGGGTCAAATACCACTAACAAAGCCTTCTCCGACAAACAGGTTTTACTTCGGCTGAAGGCAAGTTCACATTCGGACGACCATACCCAGGGCACATTTTTGCGTAAAAGGTTGTGAAATGGTTCAAGGAGGTCTGGGCACATTGCAAATGAATTGTCTATAGTAGTTCAGTAACGATACGAAAGCTTTCAGGTGTAACATCTTGTAGTGCTGGTGTTGACAAGATTTTGACGATTTTGGATTTCGTAGGGGACTTCCCAGCCCCTGAAAACTGACAACCCAGAAACTCTAAACTGGTACAAAAAACTCTGACTTGCACAATCCTTAAGATACTTTACCCCAATCAATATATCATCTAGGTATGCTGCTACCTTATCTGCTCCAGATAATATATAGTCAATTATAGATTGGAAAATAGCAGGAGCGGAAGCCAGGCCAAAAACAACCTATTAAATCTGTTCAACCGTTTTCTGTGTTGATGGTTAACAGCTCCCTACAAGGGTTGTTGACTTCTAACTGCAAGTAGGCCTGGGCCAAATTCAAATGGCAGAACACCTGGCAACCTAAAAATTTATTGAAAAGGTCCTCTGACTTTGGTAGGGGATACTGATCAACCCTTAAATGAGGATTCACTGTGACTTTCAGATCTACGCATAAACGGATCTGGCCTGACTTCTTGGGAACAATCACAATGGGGCCTGCCCAACTACTATACTTGACACGTGAGATAATACCGGCCTGCTCTAGTTTTGCGAGCTCATCCTTAACCACTTGACTCAATGAACAGGGAACATCATATGCACAATGGAACACTGGAATAACACTTTCTTTCAAATTGATGATAACTTGGAACTTAGAAACAGACTTATCATTATTTGTAACGAAAAAGG
Organism: Medauroidea extradentata; assembly: GCA_003012365.1. NCBI lineage: Eukaryota > Metazoa > Arthropoda > Insecta > Phasmatodea > Phasmatidae > Medauroidea > Medauroidea extradentata. The sequence continues at coordinate 3,826 of PNEQ01004049.1, forward strand.
CATTTTTGTAATGGCTCTTTAACCTAAAAAGCATATCGGATTTGTTTCCTCAATCTAAATGACTTAAATAGCACACATTCCCCACTGATGAACTATTCAGTATTTTATCCTGCCATCCTGGCCACAACACATCTAGCCAATCCCTCTCCAAAAGGGGCATGGCAGACAACTCCTTTGCTACTAATAAAGTGAGGTTATGATACTCTCCTGACACTTCATTCTTTACAGTTACTGACACACCCCCACAGACAGATAACACACTGCCATTTGCAGTTTTTAATACACCCTGAAAAGGTTCCGATGAAACTTCTCCCAGTAACCTCTGATAGTAACTCTGGCTACACAGGGTGACGGCACTTCCCGTATCTACAACAAAAGACATATCCACACTGTTTACAGACAGCTGTGTTTTCGCCGGCTCCGTTGGAAATCCAGTGGCTAGTGTACACACAATGCTCTAAATTGAGGACTCTTTTACCATATTTGGGCAGGGCACATTCTGGCTATGTGGCCAGTACGACCACAGCTGAAGCAAGTCCATTTTCTGGTTGGGCAGCTACCTGGGGTGTGCTGGATTCCACAACTGCAGCCAGTTTTTGCGAAACTCTGCTTAGGTTGCGATGGTCCTGCATAGTTCCGGGACGCTGCTTCCCTTGGAGCCTGACGGAGAGCAAAACTCCCATGCTGAAATTTGTGTGGACGTCCTCTGCCAGTGCTGATATACTGAACGTCTCCTAACGTTGACTGGTCAGGAACGGTATCTACCACTGCGTTCACTTCCTGGGACTCCACACTGGTCATTAGAGCTGCCAACTTAGCTAACAACGTCCATATCTGCAACTATTTTTTCAGCCTACACAAATTTAAGTTCCAAATATTCTGCTAACAGCCTCCTGACCATTTGTTCTGACAAAATGCCGGAAACTAATCTATCTCTCAACGCTTCATCTAGGAAGTCCCCAAACTTGCATGTGGTCGAAACTTGTTTTATAGCCGATATGTACTCCTCGACCGTTTCATTTGTTTTTTGTCAGCGCTGCCAGAATTTGAATCGCTGGCTCAGCAATAACTATATTTTTGGGAGCAAATACTTTGAGAATACACTCGTCAAACAACACTTTGTAAAAAACCTTGGGGCTGATCTGTGTTTTTAACGTCGCTTATGTTTCTGGTTGGTTGGGTTATTTCTAGTAATGCTAACCTTATAGCTTTCCTTGGTACCTGCAAACTTGAAATATAACTTTAACCGTTCCACATAGTTCTCGAACAATTCCAATCCGTGTATATAACTCAGTATTGCGGGACCCTTTGTCGCCATGACGCTGATGCTGCTATTCATACCTCAGCCGATCTATTGTTCCCGCCAACACTCGTTGAAAAACTCTCCTAGCGCATCCCACCCTTGTCGCCAGATGACAAGTTAAGAACAAGGTTTATAATAATATACACCATCTGAGACGCTGGTACTTTTAATCTTCCATTCACAGTTTACATACACAGAACCTCGATATCCTAACACGACTCCATTACACCACACAAGCCACTGCTTGTCCACACGTCTGCCAACCTAACACAATGTAACATGACGTAGCAAATACCATGATAACAGCTTCTGTACCTGAGTATTAATCACATCCCTATCCTGATCCTCTAACCCCGCAATTACCTGCTTCCACACCTCATTATCTCTCTGTTTATCTCCTAAACCCCTGAATTTCTGTACTAAGTCTCCATCCTCTTCAATTTGAATTTAGGCTATAACTGGTCCAATCCTAGGCCTCTCCTCCAGAATCAATTCACCTTCTTCTAATAATGTTCTAATTAATAAGTCTGCTTCCTTGTTTTCTTTCCCTGTTATATAAACAATATTAATATTAAATTCATGTAATGCTAGACACCACCTGGTTAACCTGCACCCTAATAATTTACATGATTGTAGAAATGTCAAAGAATGGTGGTCAGACAATACTATTACATTGCTACACAGCACTAAATTTCTTAATTTGTCTAAGTTCTGTACTGTTTGGTGGAATTCCCCCAAACTTTACCAACCAACCTAGGAGGTCCAGGAAGGGTAAACCAATAGGGTAAACCGATCAAGACAGCTCCTAGGCCAGCTAAGCAAAGGAAGGTCAAACAGCACTAACGTGGACACAAGTTGTTGATCGGTGCTCCTTATTATAGTTCAGAGAAAGGGCCGAGCATCCTTTCCCCAACACTTCACATTAAAGATTATTAATTTAAGATACCATACAAAAAATTAATTAAATTTTAATTTAGGAGCATGAGAGCCTTTGAATTTTTTATGAAATGAGTTAGGTCTAGTAAATAAAATAGAAATAATTAAAAATTTTTTTTTAATTCCTGGATTAGATAATAAAATCATTGCCCAATGAGTACTTGGAGCATGTAGATTAATCAATACGGTACATTAACAAATCAAGAAAAGCACGTATGGCTTAAGAATATCATAATAGATAAGTTAAACAAGGGGATCCCCAACACAAAACAAAAATTATTAACTTACATTTTAATATTACATATTTTAACAAATTTTCAATTTTCGTTGTTAAATTAATTTAGCATAGGTTGTGATCGAATATCAAATAAAGTCTCAAATAGAATAATAAGTGCTGTGTGCACATCAAGTAGTTAGAACGAGAGAAGGAAAATTAATATATTGGCTGGACTTTCCTGGCTGTTCTTCATTGAGACACTCTTGTCACCGCCAAAAGATGTTACATCTCCATCCCGCCCATAGCTACCGATGACGGTACAGCAAAAGGACGAGTAGAAATAATGTTACTTCTACATCGGAAGATGTAGACAAGCCAAATCCCTCAAATACTGGATAGGCTTCCTTTTCTTCTACATAGCAAAGAGTTGAAACCGCGTGGCGGGGGACCGCCTAGGCGGAAAACTTGTCGGATTACGACATTACTAACTGATAAAGAACATTAAGTGTTTGGTTGATGTTCACGCCATGATGTGTAAGAAACAACTAGGTCGAAACAAAGGAATGCCTAGAGGTTATAGGCCAGCATAGAGTCGTAGCTACTTGATGTTATCAAAATAGTATTTCAACAGTAGCGAACAATATTTCCTAACATAATATTTTAAAACACACACGTGTTTTAATAATCAAAACATGATATTTTAATTTAAATTTTACCAGTAAAAAAATTTGTTTGACTCACTTGAAAACAAATATGATCAGATCATGATTAGAGTTGGTCAGAAGTATTACACAAGAACTGTTCCATAATTACACCACTATGCATTAACTGCACATAAATAATCACCTGAAATTTTCTTTATAAAATAATAAGCAGTTTACTATTATTACAATTTTACCGAAGATTAAAGAAATAACCAGTGCTGGGGTGGAGTAACTTTGCCTAAATAAAAAAATATATCTAGTTACCACTACCAATAGACAAACTAGACAAAACAAAAAAAAAAAAACGACCATGTGCCAACAAACGGCACACACTCCCTCCCCTAAAGCCGAACACGGGGCTGTACATGGGGCCAGGCACTACAGCAGGCCACACTACACACGAAACACTAAGATTAAAGGATTACACAAAACACACAATAATATTAAAGTTTAAATCTCTTAAGCTTCCGCAGAAATAGAAGAAACAACAGATAAAGGCACCACAATAGATCTCTCTGGCACAATGGGATTACTAGGAGGTTGACTACAAACAGTAATACAAAATTTGGATATCAACCAAAATATCACAAAAGAAACAATACATAATATGGTAAAACATACAAGAATTATAGAAATGAGACTAAGGTTATCATTGGGTAGTGAGGGACGAGGATGAAGGAGACTAAGGACATCATGAAAGTCAGTTCCCCGAAGATGAGAGTTTAAAAGGGAAAAGTAGAAAAATGTACAGAGATTAGGTAAGTGACTAATTTAGGAACATGAACAACAGGTAAGGAAAGGTTATAGTGAATAGCAGAATAAACTGCTCCAAAGGTTTTGAAGAAAGGACTAACAATATCACAATGTGAAGCATGGTTGATTAGGCCACTCACTGACAAGGAAAGTGTGAAGGGAGAATAGGATTCTGTGGTAGGCCTACACAAAAAAGTAACATCAATAGAGGAGTTGGTTGCAAAGATCCAATGTGCAGTGGTTTTACGTAAGAAAGGAAGGTTAAGGTTCATCACAGACTTATCACAAAAGTTAAAATATGGTTTTCCAGAGAAAAGATTAAATTCACAATTATCAATATGTGTGTCAAAAAAAGGAAAGGTGATACCATGAGTTTTGCAATCAGACAGTGAATCATGATCAACTGTAGCAAAATGTTTTCGATCCAAACTTACAATTAAAAATTCTTTGACTATAACTGTTCAAGTTCGGAGCCAGAAAGGGGACTGGAAAGGTGTGATATTTCTCAAACAAACTATCCTATTTGGCTAGGGGAATGTTAATAGCAATGTTAAGAGAAGAATTGTAAACAATCGCCTGAACAGTTGAGAGTCCATAATACATATATAAATTTTCTGGTATCGCAGATGCTACCATGTGTAAAGGTAAAGTGACAAGTTGTTGAATATTTTTATGAATATTCAAAAATGATGCAGCATTTAGCAAAGTAGTACTTAATTTTCCATGTACACTAGTTTCTATGACATGTCGCAGATCAAAAATTTCTAATCTAGCATTTGAAAGAGCCTCACTAATAAGCAATAGCACAGTATTCAAATCAATCCTAAAATTCAATATTACAATTTTTTCAACAGTTTCATAATGACTTATGTTAGAATACAAAGAATTATAATGATCTAAATATAACTGACTTAATTTTTTGATGTACAAAGTGTTGTTGATTACTCTGTCTTCAAGATTTTTTATCAAAATAATTTGGTTTGCTACACTAGCAGAACTGTCATCTTCAGAATGTTCAATAGAATTTAAACGATGTTGCAAAACTCTTAACTCTTCATTATCTAAAGTCCCAAAAACAGTTTTCAAAATTTTGCCTCCAAAATCAATTAATGCACGTTTTGATCGTGTTGGTAACAGAGAGGTTAAAGTTTCAGTTTCAGACTTAAATGAGATAAAGCTATCTCTTAACTGGAGTACCGTAAAATTAAAATTTATATCAAAGGAGGTGTTTATCGAAAGATGTCTTCCCTCATTCTCATGCACAGATACCACAGTATTTAACAAAGTCTCAAGTCCATTACACTCTTCTTTCAGAGCAAGCAAATCAAAATTGAGAACCACAGAGTAAAAATTGTCGGAAAACAAGAGGTCATCTTCTCTCTCGAAAACGATGCCAGAGTCCAGAGGAGTAATGGTGACAGTCGATGAAACAACACTGTTCACAATCAGGAGCACGAAGAATAACAATATGGTGACCATGTCTATCACAACAGGACAGGAGAACAACATTAAAACAAACAACACGATACCCTACATGGTAGATTTAAAGAATGATAAATATCTCAACGACATCAATGTCGAAAGACCCATAAGCGTCCCAAAATGTTGAAGGACAAAGAACTAAAATACTACCGTAACCCAAATCACCAAGAAAGGCAAAGAACACATTTCCCAGAAATTAGTTAACCACCAGAAGGTTTCCCAAAAAAAATATATTGACAACACAGCCAAAATACACCAAGAATATTTAACCCAAATAACCAATATCAACTAAAATAATTAAATGAACTCTATATTCACCAAGAGGAAACAACACACATATATATCCTGACTAACTTTTATTTGAACTAGCACAAATTAATTTTAATAATAAAATTTATTTAGCATAAAATGAATTTAACCTAATACTGCAGCTTTTTTATTTACTTTTTTTTGGTGCACGCACACAAATAAATAGACCTAAAGACTAATACAAGTGGGTGATCAGACCACTGTACAAAAGTCGAGGTCACAAAATTTAGGCAATGCTGGTAACTAGCCAGTGAACAACAAAAAAAAAAACAATGCACAGTTAGAATCTGCAGATCCTAAACTGTGGAGAAAATTAAGAAGAATGATACTTTTTCAGGTGGGAGACATGGGCTCTAGTTATGTAATGACCCGTCTCAGGGTCAGCGAGACTAGCAGTCACAGGCGTAAGAAAACGCTGGATCTGGTAGGGACCAGACCAACGGTAACAAAGTTCAGCCATTTTCTTACCAGCAGCGTTGCTGATGGGATGGGCTTTGCAAAGGACAAGGTCGCCTACTTTAAACGGGTTGTCAACCCGGTGTTTGTCATATTTGGCTCTGCTTTTGACATGAGCTCGTTTTAAATTCCTAAGGGCTGCTGCCCAAACTTGTCGGATGTCCTTAGGACCATCCGGCAATAAATCATTTAAACTCCATAAGTTTGACAAAGGATTATTTGGAGCATAAGTAAAAACAAGTTTGAAAGGACTAGTTTTACGTGATTCATGATTGGCATAATTGAAAGCCATTTGAAGCCAAGAAAGATTACTGTCCTAACTACTTTGAACTGTCGCATGAAAAGCAATGAGAGCTGATCGGAGGTTTTGATTGAAAGGTTCCGCATGTGAGGGTGGTGGGTAGTATGGAGACAGGGTGATATGGCGGATGCCATAAGAAAAACACATGTTCCAAAAAATCATTGAAGTGAATTGTGAACCACTGTCAGAAACAATAGAAGAAGGAACACCAAAATTTTTAAATATTTGTGTTTGAACAGCATATACAGTGGAAACTGAATCAGCTTTTCTCAAAGGTATAAGCCAGACAAATTTAGAAAACGCATCCACACAGACTAATAATGTATTGTTACACCTTTTACTTCTTGGGAAGAGACCAACAAAATCAATGAAAAGTTTTTCCATAGGCTTGGTTGGAACATCAGAAGCTAGAAATCCTAAATGTGTGTACTGAGCAGGTTTACTTAAAGCACATAATTTACAAAGTTTTATTCTATCTGCAATTTCAGCATTCATTCCTTTCCAAATAAAATGTTGTCGAATAGCCTGAATGGTTTTGTGAATACCAAGATGTGCCCCTAAAAGTTAAGAATGAAAATAATCAAATATCATAGGTTTCAAGTGAGTAGGTAGCACAGCACGTTTATGATTTTCACGAGATTTACAACAAGAAATAAGGTTTTTGTTCTATTTCAGATTTTAATTTTAAAATAATCCGATTTAATTCATCATCCAATTCTTGATGCTCTTGTAAATTAGTAAATGTCAATGGAAAATCAGGACGTAAATTGCAATTTGGAAGATTTTCAGGTTCATCAGAAATTATCGAATTATCAAACCTGCGTGACAGAGTGTCAGCAACTACATTTTGAGATCCTCTAATGTGCTGCACTCTAAATTTTAATGAAGAGATCCTGACAACCCAGCGGCCAATTTTTCCCAACTGTCGTGGGTGAGCCAAAAGCCACGACAAAGCTTGATTGTTAGTTTCAAGAAGAAATTAATTATGTTCCAGGTACTGCCGAAATTTCTTAATGCCAAATACTACAGCCAAACACACTAATTCACAAATATTTGAAGCTTTTCTTTCTTGGGGTGTGAGTGTTCGTGAAGCGAAAGCAATAGGCTGCCGCACACCCTCAAACTCTTGAGCTAATACTGCTCCTAAGGCCAAACTAGAAGCATCTGTTTGTAAAATAAATTCTTTAGAAAAATCAGGCATGCGCAAAACAGGAGGATGAATTATGTCATTTTTTAAAATGTTGAATGCCTGCTGTTGTTCTTCACCCCACTCGAATTTTACAGAATTTTTATGCAAACGGTTCAGAGGTAGGTTAGATATAAATTTACCAAAGAACTGAACCATGCCTATGAAACGAGCAATTCCTTTAACATCACGGGGTGGAGGAAAATCTCTAATAGCACGAGTACGCTCAGGATCAGTAGAAATACCATTTGAAGAAATTTTATGACCAAGAAAGGAAATTTCTTGTACTGCAAAACAAACTTTATTAGGATTAACAGTAAGACCTGCCTTTTCTAAGCGTAATATTACATCTTTAAGATGCTCTACATGCTGTTCAAAAGTTTCAGAATATATCACAAGGTCATCAAGATAGATATACACATATTTAAATTTAATGTCATGAAATATTCTATCCAAAAGACGAGTAAGTACCTGAGCACCAGTAGCCAAACCAAAAGGTACACGAGTAAACTGGTAAAGGTTCCATGGAACACAAAAGCTGGTAATAGGCTTAGACTGTTCTGATAGATGAATTTGATGATAAGCTGCATTAAGATCAATAGTAGCAAAATACTTTGCTTTTCCAAACCAATTAAAAGCAGAATGCAAGTCAGGAAGAGAAACAGATTCAATTTCAATATTTTGATTAACTTTACGAAAGTCAACCACCATGCAGTGTTTTCCATTAGGTTTAGGCACTAAGAAGGCTGGACTGGTGCATTGTGATGTGGATTTTTCAATTACACCCTTATCTAACAATTCCTGAACTTGATTTCTCAAAATTTCCATTTTAGGGTGTGCTAGTTTATACGGATGGCTCGTAACATATTCCTTATCAATTAGTTTGATATCATACTCTAATAAATCAGTTAGTCCTAATTTAGAGGTGAGAACGTTAGGAAACTGTTCACACAGGGTTTTAATTGATGACCGTTGTAACTTGTCCAAATGAGCAAAAGGATCAGCAATTACTTTTGATTGAGCCTTTATTTCAGATGAAATGTTCTGATTCTGTTTACAATCTGAAATAAAAATTTTGTCGTTGGGAGAAAATTTGAAAATTATATTCTGGTCTTGAATATCTAGTACAAGTCCGGTGGATTTCATAAAGTCAGCACCTAATATAAATTCTAATCCAAGATTTTTGGAAACAAGACATTTATGATTCCATGTAAAGTGTCCAATTTTTATCTTAAATGTAACACAACAAGAAATAGGTAAAGCTTCTCTGGATGCTGTGTAACACTGAATATCACAAGGTTCAACAGACTTTATCAGCTTTAATTCCCTTAAATTTTCAAAAAGTTTTTCAGAAATAATAGAAACGTGCTGCTCCAGAGTCAACAAGCGCATTAATAGTTAATCATCCTAAAATAACATCAACACGAGGGGTTGGAAACTTCTGAATACCCTTAACATTTGGAAAATTTACTTGACATATGCTCAAATTTTTTTTCTTGTCACCAAATTTATGAGGACCAAAAAGATATTGAATATGATGGCAAAGAATCATAGACTTTAGTATGTAAGCATTATATTAAGAACTGGCAGGACTGCCATGATTACAGGGAAGATTGCTCACATTTCTTCCCCACGGTCGTTGTTTTTTGCTTTTAACTTGAAACAATTTGAAAATACATGACCAGGTTTCTTGCAATAGTTACAAAAATAGAAGGTTTTTGTTCAAAGCTAGTTTGAGGAGGTTTGGTAGGAATTTGCAATTTGGTAGGATTTTCAGTCACATGGCTGAGGTTAGGATCACTAGGTATCCTTTTTTTATTATCTTTAAATGTTTTGGTACGTTTGTATTGGTGAAATATAATTTCACGTTTCTTGTCAGCATACCGAATGTTTTGAGAATGTATGCACGCCATGTCTAATTCTGCAAAAGAAGTGGGTTTTGAGACAAAAACTAAGCGAGAGCATTCCTGAGGTGCTAATCATTCCAGAATAGTGTTGACAATTTCACTTTCAGGTAACGTCAACCGCAAAACAATAGCAGTCTCTCTAATGCTACTTGCAAAGACAGACAGTGACTCATTAGGTTCCTGAAGGCAGTTGAACATTTAGAGTTGCAGTTGTGTAAGAAGTCTAGCAGGAATAAAAAATTGTAGAATATAAGCATGGTACGCATCAAAAGAAAATTGTTGTGAAATGGCTAATCTGGTTCTTTCACTAAGAGGACCTTGAGTAAATGGGTAAATTAACTCTAGAAGTTGTGCTTCTGGCACAGTTTTATTTTGCTGAAGTTTCATACTATTCTTTAAATATTCTAAGAATTTAGGCACGTGCAAACCATCAGTTGCTGGGAAATAACGCATCATTCGTTCAAGGGGGCGAGTAATTTTTCCAAAGACCAGTGAAACAAGGTTAGGTGTAGTTGGAAACACAGAAGTGGACATGTGTGGATACGTCCCACTAACAACATTATTGTATGGAGAAGATGAAGTAAACAAAGGTACAGCATGGTGTGACAGTGAAACAGGTACACAGAGAGGTGTGGTGGTTCCAGAAGGGTTACCACCTACGTTGAACTGTGTAGGTTGAGAAAGTTGGTTGGTACCAGTTGGTGCACTGACCTCAAGGTTAGCAAGTTGGTAGGAAAGGATTGAAGTCTGGGAAGTTTCTCCTGTAGAGGTATGAGGAGGTAAATACTGAGCCTCGAATTTACCGAGAGCCTCAAACATTTTCTGAATTTGAATATTAATATTTACCAGGGATTGAACCTGAGATTCAGTAAGTTTTTCAGAAAACTTATACAAAAGGTTTTCTGTACGCCTCTTTAGGTGGTCTAACCTATTTTTAAGTCTGGGGTACGTAGGAGAACTAGGATCATCCTCCAGGTTATCAAAAATCCCTTTTAAAATTATGACCTTAGAAACACAGTTTTTGTATTCCTCATCAATGTCAATAGACTCTAAATATTTTAAATCAATGGGCTTCTCAATCAATAAAGCTGCACGCAAGGTGCTTCTATAAGATGCAGCAGTATTTTCAGGTGCCTGTGTACCTCTGATGATACACTCATATTGGTACTCATCTTTTCGCAGAAATTCAGGTACTATAGTTGCGATGGTTAGGTAACAAAAGACAAACACAGAGAAAAATTTTGTGCCCACAAGAAAACACAAAAACAATCATACAATAACAAAAACCCTAAATTAACTCTAGCGCAGACCGAAATTGTGGCGCTGAGTGAAAGACACCATGTACCGACTTCCCAAAGCAAATAGGGAAGCAACATGCAATAGCATGCACAAAGGGTAACACAAATCAACAACCACAAGCATCTGCTACCATTTTTATACTGTTTGGTGGAATTCCCCCAAACTTTACCAACCAACCTAGGAGGTCCAGGAAAGGTAAACCAATAGTGTAAACCGATCAAGACAGCTCCTAGGCCAGCTAAGCAAAGAAAGGGGAAAACAGTACTAACGTGGACACAAGTTGTTGATCGGTGCTCCATATTATAGGTCAGAGAAAGGGCCGAGCCTCCTTTCCCCAACACTTCACATTAACGATTAAATTAAGAAACCATACAAAATTTTATTAATTTTAATTTAGAAGCATGAGAGCCTTTGAATATTAAACTTTATGAAATGAGTTAGGTCTAGTAAATAAAATAGAAATAATTAAAAAAATTTTTTTTTTAATTCCTTGATTAGATAATAAAATCTTTGCACAATGAGTATTTGGAGCATGTGGATTAACCAATACGGTACATTAACAAATCAAGAAATGCACGTATGGCTTAAGAATATCACAATAGATAAGTTAAACAAGGGGATCCCCAACACAAAACAAAATTAATTAACTTATATTTTAATATTACATATTTTAAAAAAATTTTTTTTCGCTCCCATGGCTACCAATGACGGTACAGCAAAAGGACGAGTAGAAATAACGTTACTTCTACATCGGAAGATGTAGACAAGCCAAATCCCTCAAATACTGGATAGGCTTCCTTTCCTTCTACATAGCAAAGAGTTGAAACCGCATGGCGGGGGACCGCCTAGGCGGAAAACTTGTCGGATTACGACATTACTAACTGATAAAGAACACTAAGTGTTTGGTTGATGTTCACGCCATGATGTGTAAGAAATAACAAGGTCGAGACAAAGGAATGCCTAGAGGTTATAGGCCGGCATAGAGTCGTAGCTACTTTATGTTATCAAAATAGTATTTCAACAGCATCGAACAATTTTTCCTAACATAATATTTTAAAACACACACGTGTTTTAATAATCAAAACATGATATTTTAATTTAAATTTTACCAATAAAAAAATTTGTTTGATTCATTTGAAAATAAATATGATCAGATCATGATTAGAGTTGGTCAGAAGTATTACACAAGAACTGTTCCATAATTATACCAGACTGCATTAACTGCACATAAATAATTACCTGAAATTTTCTTTATAAAATAAGAAACAGTTTACTATTATTACAATTTTACCTAAGATTAAAGAAATAACCAGTGCTGGGGTGGAGTAACTGTGCCAAAATAAAAAAATTATCTAGTTACTACTACGAATAGACGAACTAGACAAAACATAAAAACAAACAAACGAGCATGTGCCAACAAACGACACAGCTCTACACAACTGCCAGACATTCCCTTTCTGTTGCTGAATAAGCCCTCTCTGCTGAATTTAATGTTCAACTAAGCATAGCACTTAATTTTTCTTCTCCCTTATCATCCCTCTGAACCAGCATGGCCCCAGGCCCATAGCCTGAAGCGTCTGTGATGAGGTAAAACTCCCTATTAAAATCAGGGTGATGCACAACACATTTCTCTAGGAACAATCCTTCTGAATTTTCAAAACTAACTTGACACTCCTCTGTCCAATTCCAAATACTATTTTTTAATAGGCCCAATAAAGGTGCAACTACATCATAAAACTTCTCTGCAAATCTCTTATAAAAGTTACATAACCCCAAAAATCCTCAAAGTTGTTTAACATTCCTTGGTATAGGAAAATTTCTAATTAGAATAATCTTGTCTGGATCAGGCCGAATACCATCTACACTGAGCTTAAACCCTAAAAATTCAACTTCTTGTTTTAATAACACTGACTAAGTTAACTTTAGAGTTACATTTACTTTTCTAAGCCTGGCTAACAGCTGAGATAGACTTTCCAATTGTTCGTAGAAAATTTTGCTTGCAACCAAAACATCGTCTACATATATGTGTACTCTGGCCTCCAGTTCTGGCTCCAAAGAAGCATCTACCACCCTACAAAATTCCCCTACACTGTTAGGCAACCCAAACGGCAAAACTTTAAATTGGTATGACCTACCACGATATAAAAATGCTGTATGTTTCATATCATCTGAATGTAAAGATACTTGCCAATAGCCCTCTGTAGTACTAATTTATTTTGAACCATAAAAGGGGTTAAACAAAGTATCAGGCTCAACTGGACTCTGCTTATCTGGAATTATTCTGTCCTTTGATGCTCTTGTGGACATAACCTTACACTGACATCGTTTTTTCTAGCACATACTAATGGATTTACAAATGGTCTGTTACATCTCTCAACAATACCTTTATTTTCCATATCACTGATCTGCTTCTCAACTTCCTCCCTGCATGCCCATGGAACAGGGTAGGTTTTTCCTTTATATGGTGTGTCATCAATCATTGGTATCCTTGCAACATACTCTGTGGTTAAACCTGGTTCACTTGAGAATACGTCCTGGTACTGCGTAAGCAACTCACCTAACCTATTTCTTTCCTTAGTGCTGCCTACCTCACACACCTCGAGTACCCTGTTCAGTTCCTGCTCCCAGGTACTAGTCTCAATGTGGTTAAATTCCAACAAATCTTCACCTACTGCCTCATTTAATACATATTTTTCATACTCTGTTTCCAATTCATCTATCGGTTGCATTAGCAAATTACCACTTCACTGCTGCGAATTTCATAACGCATGTCTCGCCACTAAACACGTTGATTAATGCCAAGCAGCTGTTATGTTTGAGATTATTATGCATTTTATTTGTTTGTCAAACCAAAGGTACAAATAATAATACATTGAAAGTTATGTTAAATTTGCTTTATGTATTTATGTCCTGTTGTACCTTCCTCCCCTACACAACATGCTATAATTGTTCTCCTATCTGAATTACTCTCTTAACAAAATAAACAATTACGTTGTGACTAAGCAAGAAATCAATTCCAATAATTACTTCTTTTCTCAACTGAGGTATTACTAGGCAATTACCTCTATATTCTTGTTCCCCTACTTGAAAACTTAAAAAATATCTGTTTGTTTACCTTTTTACTTTTCCCCTTGGTTGCTCCAACTACTGTTAACTGTGGTACTGGTAAAGTTGAATAGCTAAATCCCTGTTTGGTTAAACTATGTAAAAACTGTTCTGAAATGCACGACACTTCAGACCCTGCATCGAACAACACTGCTACTTCCTGATCCCCTATTTTGCATGATAACTCTGGTACTACAGTTTTCCTAACAATCTGTTCCTCTTACCCTAGTAAAAATTATTTATCGTCAGTGAATATAGCAGCCGTCATGTGAACTGGCTTTTCTTTAACCACTTGCTCCCTGTCACATGTCACCTCAGCCTGGCTGCCCTTGAGAGGTGACATAGTTTCCCTGATTACCCCTACCTGAGTTATATCTATTGTTTTCTCTCTGTTCCCTTTGTCCCCCATTTCTTCTGGCCTCATAATTTTGTCTACCCCCCCACCTGGCCAACATCTCTTACTCCACGCACTTCCCCATATGCCGTTCTGCCACCAAACCTATCATTCCTTACTGTACCTTTCCTCTGAAGTACTCTTCTGCTCCTTGTGGTCTGTACCTGTTTTCATAGATCTGCCTGTTAAGGGTGCCGCCTACCCGCGCGTGAGAGGCTCAAAAGCGGCAGAGCAGTAATGTTGAACTTGAAGCACGCGTCGTATGCCGCGCCGTCTCAACGAGCCAAGTGCTGAACTAGCGCGCAAGATTCCTGCCGAACGGTTTTTACTATGTGACTCTTAAGCGGTGAACATATAATTTTACTGGCGGAAAGTCTGCAACCAAGTTCAGTCCAGGTCGCAATCTGAGTTTCACATACATCCGGTTAGTTCATTTTGGAGTACGGAAAAATGAAAAAGCCGGTTTTAGCCATGTTGGAGGGCTTAGAAACAGCGTTTTTAATGAGCGTGGCGTCTTAACAGTGAGGTTCCGACCTTGTGTGAAGTTTTTTTTCATTTTGTACGTTGGCACAACGGGCACATGTAGAATATTTTCGTAGAAAAAACCTCTCGATGAACACGCTGCAACACATTTGAAGTGTGGGGTAGGCGGCCACCTTAAGGGCGCGGTTCACCACAGTTCTCAACATCTTTTTATATTTTTATACTTGTAGCAGATTTTTTTTAATTTTAGACATAAATTGTAACTAAATCTCCCTCTCCCAAAATTGTTGTATCTCTCATAGTTCCCGTAATGAGTCATAAACGTCAAAATTTGCATTCAACGGTTTTATGTACGCCACCAAAACCAACTGACTTACCAAACCGAAAAAATTCGCAGTGTATAATATATTTGTAGACTATGATTTGACATACATAAAATCAAAAAAAAAAAAAATTTTCACTTCAAAATTCAGAATTTTTACTGAATACAAAATTTTTTTTTTGTTTTTATAAGTGTCATTTCATAGTCTACAACACTGTTGTACACTGTGCATTTTTTCGGTTAAACTGTGGCCCTGGGTAACTGTACCCCTGTCTGTTTCTTTCCCCTTGCCTGTTACTTCCTCCCTGCCTTAGGTTGTACCTACTACCAATTCCTTGGTTGTTATTATTATTCCATCCATTCTGTAACATTCTCCCCCTATCACCAACTTCTCTGTCTTGTTCAAAATTAATTACTGGTCTCCTATTAATGCTAGGTTGGTTAATGTTCCTTCCACTCTGGTTTCCTTGACTAATTTTGAGGTTATGTATCCTATCTAACTCCTTAAGAATTTTTCTCAATTGCTCAATAGTTGTGATTTCCTAGCCTACTAACCCTTCCTGAACAATTACTGATGTTTGTAAAAACACAAGTGCAATGATTTCCTCCACAGTA
Organism: Medauroidea extradentata; assembly: GCA_003012365.1. Classification (NCBI taxonomy): domain Eukaryota; kingdom Metazoa; phylum Arthropoda; class Insecta; order Phasmatodea; family Phasmatidae; genus Medauroidea; species Medauroidea extradentata. Next base: position 19,598 of record PNEQ01004049.1, read on the forward strand.
AAAGGAACATCATAGTATTTAGACCTCTCTATTACTGCACTAAGGTGGCTCTCTAAACTGCCACTTGCACATCTGCCCTGACAAAATTCTACCCTATTGATCCCCTGTATCCTGCTGTTCCAATATTCCCTTGTGAATTCCCTCACAACGTCTCTGAATATTTTAACGCTATCTTCTACTAGTTTCAGCCAGTTGGCACTGGCGCCTACAATAGATCTCCTAGCCACAATTAGTTTTTCCTCTTCATTGCAGTTAAAAACTGAAAAGAACTCACTCAGCTTACTTCGATGTCACTTAGGATGAATACTTGACTCACCTGAAAACTTTGGAATATGCCTCTCTTGATAAGACTGGCTGAACCTTGTTACTTCACCCCACAGTTAATATACTCACACTAGCACCATTACTTATTTCCCTTACCTCATTGTTCTTTCTTTCTTGTGCAACTAATTCCGCTTCCACCCTGTTTAGTTTAGGTGTTATGTTTTCGACAATCTCACTTTCCATCTCACCTAACTGTGCTGTTCTTGTTATAACTCTCATGTTTATTAAGGCCTTTACTTTTTACAACAATTCGTAAAACATTAACATTACAAAGCTTGTATATTATGTGTCTCCTCTGCAGAGGTACCAACCTTACAATCAAAGATATTTATACTACATGAGTGCCAACTATTACATATAATTTTTCATATCCTAATAATACACTTGACTTAAGACAACACATACTGTGTTACATCTTCCCCTCTTGAGTTTTCTTTTAACTTTCAATTGGATCATATGGTCTTCTGTGAATGACTTGTCAGCCACTTTTAGTGACGTAGCATTCAGTAGCATTGACTCTACCACTAGGACTTTTTTGGTTGCTGAACCTGAAAGCTCCCCTTCCCTGGTGAGTCACAATGTCCAATAAAGTGGTTTTGACTCCTTCAAATTCCTCACTTGAAGTATTTTCAAACCCTTTAAAGCCCTGTTCCCTTTCTCTACTGTTCTCAGCTCCACCCTCCTGGCGAGTTTCAGTATTAGGTCTTTTGTCCACCACAGTGATTTCAGACCCATTCAACCCCTTGCTTGAAGTGTTTTTTAAGCCATACACCCTTTTATTATTGTTTAGTTGCTCCCTAATGCACTCAATTCTGGGATTAATACACCTCCCTTTGAATTTCAGAATTAGACTGTTTCATCTGGCTTGTGTTCCGCCTTACCACTCATTTAACTTTGTTTTTTCTCACCCAGTACGATCTAGCTTCTTTGCATCTTGATACCACTACCCCTGACTCCCAATATTCATCCCTGTCTGTTCTAACAACAATCCTCTCTCCTTCCTCAAAGCTACTTCCTACTCTCCTAGCTGTTTTGTCATGGAACTCTTTTGTTTTGTTTGGCCAGTAGGGCTTCATATATTCCTTCTTGCACTACAGGCTGAAGGGCTGTAAAATTCATTGCTGCTGGAGTTCTAACCTGTCTACTAAATAATATCAGGGCTGGTGAGGCATTTAGTCCTGTGACCGGCGTATTGTTATGCTCCCTCAATAGGTCTCTATAATCAGTCCCTTCAGCTCGATTCTTCTGCAAGGTTTTTTTGCTGATCCCTACGGCCTTCTCGGCCATGACATTGCTCCTAGGGTAGTGGGGACTGCTAGTCCTAAGCATGATTTCTTTCCTACTGAGATATGTTCTGCATTTATAGGAGTTGAATGGTACATTGTCTGCCATAAGGATTTTTGGGAAACCATGTACATTAAACACTGTATCCATGGCATTGATGACCGAGTCAGCTGTCTTACTAGTTAACGAACATATGTCCAACCAGTGGGAGAAGTAATCAATAAGGACAAGGTAGGAGTTTCCAGCATCCTGCAGGATGTCTGCTCCTACCTGAATGTATCGCAATTTCATTACTTCATGAGAAAGTAGAGATTCATGATAATTTTTTGATCTGAACTTTTGACACGTAGCGCAGCGTGTGACTTTTCCCTCAATGTCTGTGGACATTCCTGACCAGTAAAACAATTTACGAGCCCTGTTCAGAGTTTTTTGAACCCCTAGGTGACCTTCATGAACCAATCCTAGCACGTATGATCTCGGTGATCTCGGAACTACTACCTTGTCACCTAGAAACAATATATTGTCTGCAAAATCAAGGTCCTCCTGTATTTTATAGTATGACCTACATTCTTGAGGAACTTTACTTGAGTGAGGCAAGCCCTTTAGGTTTAGTTCAATTACTGTCTTGAGCTGGGAATCTTCAGATGTTTCTACCTGAAACTCAGCTTTCCTGGTATCACTCATTGGCAAGTGAGCACTTACTGAGTGTACCATTTCCCTAGTTTCTGGGTCATCTCCCCTTTCCTCACAGCCTGATCGAGATAGCATGTCCGCAAAATGAATATCTTTACCTGGAACATAGTATCCCATGTTAAACAACGATTGGCGTAAGAACAGTACCACATATATTATTTTATTGTTATTTCCTAATCTAACAAAACTGTCCTTCGATTCAGCTAAGAGTGTATCTTGACACTTGAAACTAATGTAAACTAATTACAACAGGAACCGAGATTTGAGAAGTTTCATTCAAAGGTGTTGAAGCCTAGCTGACCCAATTTTCCCAATGTGCTTCTTCATTATAGAAGCGAGGGGCTTATGATCTGTTTGAACGTACACATGATGACAGTATATGAAGTTATGGAAATTAGTTGTGGCAAACGAGACGGCTAGCAGCTCTTTCTCAGACTGTGAGTAGATGCGTTTTCTCTCACTGAGAAGTCGTGAACCTGTAGTAACTAACTGGAGTTTACCTTTGAAGTCCCTTCTTGGAATAAGCAACACCCTAATCCATTCTGTGAGACATCACATTGCAATGTAATGTCCTAGCGTGAGTCAAAAGATGACAGCACAGAAGAAGAGGCAATTTTTTCTTTGAGAAATTCAAACACAGTTTGATAACTTGGTAGTCAGTGTCATGTGACGTTCACCTTCAACTCCTCATACAAGGGGGCCATAATGCCCGCCATTTGTGGGACAAACCCTCTTACATAGTTAAACATACCTAGTAGGCATTGTAACTGCTTTTTGTTAGTGGGGGGGTTTTAGTTCATTCAATGCTTTTACCCTATCAAGATCAACCTTCAAGCCCTCTGAAGAGAACACATGTCCTACATATTTTACCTCCTGCAATTTGTATTGTAGCTTCTCTTTATTAAATTTAATAGATCTAGCCTTGGCCCTCTCAACTACCTGGCATCATGGATTTCTTCAGTCTCCCCCATGCACAGTAAGTCATCAAAATAAATTACTGTATTGGGAATATCTGCAAAGTTTGTTTCAACTAGGTTTTGAAAAATTTCCGGTGCACTAGATACCCCGTATGGTAACCGAAGATACCTGTATATGCCATGAGAGCTAGAGAAGCAACACTTTAATGAAGACTCCTCATCTAGCTTGACTTGGTTAAACCCTTCACGCAAATCAAATACTGTAAAAATCTCTTCCCTGCACACTGTCCACCAATTTTGCCTATAGTAGTAACCATATGACTCTGATGATATAGTTTTTTAAGTCTGATGGGTCTAAACACAGCCTAAGTTTACAATCAGGCTTCTCTGCTATTACCAAGTTACTAACCCATGACCAATGATAAAGTTCATTGACTTTTGCTACTACCCCTTTCTTAACTATCCTATTTAGTTCATCTTTGAGTGGTTTCTTGAGTGCTAGTGGCACTCTCCATGGGGGTCTGCAAACAGGCTCTGCACCAGGTTTGGTTAAAATTTTACTCTCTTGAGGAAAACAACCTAGACCCTGGAACACTCCTGGGTTTTGTGCTACAAAGTTGTCCTTCACACTTTCTTTAATTTCAATATTATTAACACGCTGTACTAGGTTGAGTGCCACACATCTAGGTCTACAATCATGAACTCAATCATAGCTTCTTTCCCTTTTGCTTTACAACAAAGGGTGACCTTTCCCAATGGAGTGATAACACCATCCAAGGTTTTTAGTTTGACTCCGGTTGGATGCACTTAAAACTGTTGATTATTTTTTGAAACGGTTAACTGAAGTGTACTGACTTGGACCCCTGTGTTTAACTTTACACTTAATAGTTTTTCCTCAATGTACAACACAACCTCTCCTGTCACTCATTGGGGTAGGTTATCCTTTTTTTTCATATTAGTACCTGATTTACTAGTGGGCCTAATATCTACAACATTAAGATACAGTCTTGTAGAAGTCATACTACAAGGATTCATCAGAGCTGTCCACTGAACGTTGGTCTATTGCCTGTACCTTTTTTATTATGCATGCCTTTGCAAAATGATTGAGTGTGCCACACCTGGCACACTTCTTACCGCAAGCTGGGCATGCTCGTGGACCATGTGCAGTCTGGCACCTGGTACACTTGTATTCCTTGCTTCCGCTGCTCCTTTTTTTTTACTCTTCTTCGACCCACTCCCCCACTTCCTATTCACCGTATCAACACATGACACACTCCCACTGTATGTACTCTTCTGATGAATTTGCAGCACTTGTAACTTGCTCTGTTCACAGGTGCGACAATGAGCCGCTGCCTTGTTCAAAGTGAAGTTATCCATGCGAAGCAACGCCTCTTGTACAGCTATGTCTCGAATTCCATGAACGATTCGGTCCCGCAGCATTTTTTCTTCCGTAGTATCTTCATGTTGTCCTTGGTTACTCACATTCGTAGTACTTGGAGCTGACAATGCGTTAAAGTTGCAATTTGTGACAAGGTGACGTAATGCTGTGAAGTAGTGCTCAAAACTTTCGCCTTCCTCTTGAGTCCATTGGTTAAAAACAAAATGTTCAAACACTTCATTGGTGCGTGGGATAACGTAGTGTTCAATGGCTTCCTTCACTTTTCAATACTTGTTTGCATCCTCTGTGGGAAAATTTATAGATGCTAGGATTCTAGCAGACACGCTTCCCATTATATTCCTGAGAAGGGATATTTTCACCTTATCATGAGACGTATCTTGTCCTGTTCCTACCAGGTAATCCTCGAACTCCGCTTCCCAGAACTTCCAATCCTGATAAGTAGTCTTACTTTGCAGGTTTAAGTCCAGAGGTAACTTCACGTTAGCAAATGCCATTGTGGGTTCTCTAGAACAATATTCACGTATCTGTGCCTCACTTTACGATTGTATGGCCGACATTCAACTTGACTCCACTCGACTGCACCATGTTATAACTCTCATGTTTATTAAGTCCTTTACTTTTATAACAATTCGTAAAACATTAACATTACAAAGCTTGTAAATAATATGTCTCCTCTGCAGAGGTACCAACCTTACAATCAAAGATATTTATACTACAGGAGTGTCAACTATTACATATAATTTTTCCTATCTTAATAATACACTTAACTTAAAGACGATACATACTGTGTTACAGTTCTTACCACAGCTTCTTCCTCGACACACTTCCGCACTGCCTCACATTTACTCTTAGTCTTTGCAATTTCAACTTGACTATGACTTATAAGATCCCCTAATACAGAGGTTTGTGTTATCAAACTGTCAACATGCTGATATTCTGTTCGTAAACTCCTCTCAACTTCTTCTACCCTTGTAATAATGTTGTTTTACCCTAGCATCAATACCTCTACACTCCTTTCCACCTAACATAACCTTGTTGTACAATTATTCTCAAATTCTCTCTGCTTAGATCTCATTGTACCTAGTTCAGCTTTTAATTCCTCTCTTAGCCCCTTGAATTTTCCTACTAGTGCTTTACTCTGTGCCTCTAACATTACCTTTATCATTCTTGCCAACCCCTTTTCTTCCCCTACAGCTGAGGGAGACATCATGACAAACACTGTTTCACGGCCTGCTTATGAAGTGGTTTGCTCACTAATATTTTCCTCACCAGACCCTTCTACACCACTCATTATATGCTCACTATCACTACCAGTTACATTTTCGCTAGGTTTCTCTGCAACAGCTTCCATGCCTGTTACAGGGTGTCTACCAAATTGTAAAAGTAAAATTTAATGACTTTTTAGTGACTTTTTCTTGAAAAACTGTTTGAACAGAATTAATTAACAATTTTTTTAACAAGTGCAACACGGCGACAATTTTCATTATGTTTCCTCCAATTGCTGATAGCGCGAAGCATGTCCAATTTTAAAATGTTTAATCAATATAAACCTAAATTTAAGTTGTCTTTATGAAGATGACTATGATAACTAATATACAAACTAATTATATATTTTACTTGCACAGTGCAGGAGAAATACTAGTAGTGTAAACATGCACATTTGACAAATGATTCGACAAGTATCAAACACCCGAAAATAATTTTCGTGACTTATACCAAAATATACTTCAAATTAGTGACTGTTGTGGGACTTTCGTGACCTTTTTCCCAATTCGTGACTTTTTCAGGACTTTCGTGACTTTAGTGACCTAGTAGACACCCTGAGTTACCACTGGTTCGATAACCTAGAAAATGTGTTACAGTATTAATTTAAACTACCCATTAAAAACAATTTTCACACTGTGATTTAAGACAAAAGACACAGCAAATGAAAAACAAAAGACTGCTAATATGATGCACAATTTCACCTTTGCTACCTACCCGCACTGGGAAACACTAACCCATTCATTGTCGGCTTCTCTCTTCTACTACTTTACCTTAAAAGATTTTCTTCTACTCAAGGTTATATTTTCATTTCCTACTGACGCGACTTGTTTTCTGCACCCACTAAGGGTACCGCCAGCGACTGCTATTGACGCCGCCCTTGAACTGCCGCTGTCCTGGTACTGGAAGGGCTGGTTGTTGTTGCAGGTCCTTTTATTCCCTAAGGTCCCTGTTCCTCGGTGTCAGTTGTAACGTAGATGTTGATGAAGTTGTTGTCCCTGTTCGGGGGACCAGTTGTAACATGGGTCTCTGGTGGTTTGATGATGACGTTGTCCTTGTACAGGTGCCAGTTGTAACGTGCTGTTGAATGACTGTGTTATGTCGTTATGAAAACTGTGTGGAGTGGATACACACAGATCCAGTGCTCAGCAGCTTATTCTGTTACACGTGCCCAGATAACAGCTTTGTCCCTTAAGTTTTTTTTTATCTTTTGATTAAATATAGTGGCATAACTAACAACAAAAACAAAGCCAGGAATATCTTCCTTATGGTTATTTATTTGTAGCCATAAACGATTTGTTTCATTACACAAGTTGCCCACAGCAACTAAACAGAATATTAAACAAAGTCAAAGATAACAGGTGACGTAACAATATAGTTATTACTGAGTGTCTGCCCAAGAGGATGTCACAGCTCGGTACCGTGCCTTACAAACATCGTACTCACGAGTAAATATTTGCTCCACTCATAATGATTACTATGCGGTTACATATTGTGCAACACAACTAGTTACACCTAGCACTACGTAAGAAAACAAAAACCATGACTGAACATGAAGTTACATGAAATAGTTTTTTCTAGAGCGATTATTTCACCACTGCGTCTTTACTTCTCCGCGCCAGCGTTCCCTTACACTTACTTCCCATCCCGCCATGACACCTCGACTGCTCTCTTCCTGCGCAGACACCCGGTCTTACTCAGCCGTGAGATGGAGTGATACAACGGGACTCAAGTTGTTTGAAAACTGGTTAAATGACATTTACTATGGATGAAATGTATGCAACATAGTTACTGACAAATTTACAAAGTATTTTAATCCACAATAACACCCAGCTATTCATTACTTTATTAATTGGGGATTTGCTGGATCATCAATCTGTCACGGATCACCACCTTTTCCGAGTACTGCTGCGCACTGCACTATCAGCACTACCACCCACGATGAAGACCTAATGAGCTGCTGACTAAGTTGCATCTGGCATATCTCTGCACGTGCCTCCAAGCATCTGAACTCTGACTTGCCTGCCAGATACATCCCATCACAAGAGGAAGGCGAGCTTAAGAGTCTACTTGAAATTTTCAAAATCCAAATGAAGCAAAATACAAGAAACTGTTACTTAAAAATAATTGTTCAAAATTAATTTATCTTTGAAATGAGTCCAAACACAAAGTAAATAATATAAAATCGACCTGTAAAATTTACTACTTTCATCTTGCTTTAAAAGTTAACATTTAAATTTTGAATAAAGTTTTAACGTTAGTTTCACTTCCAGCATCCCAAATTAAAATGTTTGATCCCGCTGTATATATCCTTACACATGATTAAGTTTGCACAACAAAAAAATAGATTAATTAAAAGAAACAAAACAACAAAAATTGAAATTATCGTATGATAAGAAATCAAGTATGTGCTATGCGGCAGTGCACATCACAGTATGATTCACCAGAAAAAATTTCTATGTAACAAACATTGATAAAATGGGATATAATGTGGAAAGACTACATGTCAAAACTTTGTCGTTGGATAGTGGAAAGCATGCTGTTATGATCCAACATGTACATAGTCATTAAATTATTGGTTTATAATTAGTTTCCTGTAGCGCTTACCATGTATAGAAGAATGAACAGCGTCAGTAATATCAATATTAATACATACAACACTCTGCTGACCTTATAAACAAATATTTATATCTTATGACACCACAAGTACAGTAAACCCCCAATCTAACGACATCGGATCCAACGACATCGAACGACATAATTTCCAGGAACCGTGGAAAAATTAATATTTTAAAAATTTATCAACGCTACGCAAAGTGAAATAATTCACAATAAAACGTTAAATAAAAATAATTATGTGAACATTACACAATATCATAATGCAGTTATCATAAATTAGTAATATGCAGCTGTTAAACAAAAAAACTGTTCAAAAATGCTAGAAACTTTGGCTGAAATATAGTTTAAGTGTGCAGCGGGTGCGTAGGCCCGGACAACACCGACATATGTGAGACGTGATGACTAACGCTGCCTTATCTCCTAATGCTCCCTCTCACTTCTCCACGCTCCGTCCTGCCTGAACTTCCCTCTGACACTCCTCCACGTGTCCTTATCTTACCAATGCAGTACGATACGAGACGTGGCATAGGAATAGTAATTTACAACCTTCTTTGAGGAACCGTGAAAAATTCGGGTCAAGAAATCGAAAATGTAAGGAAAATCGTCTGTGTTGCAATTTACTTTGTGAGTGCTGTGCTGTAAGAAACACATCTCTAAACATAGATACAATCCCTCCCTAACATCTTTGGACTGTCCACGCCAGCTAATAAACATTCACCCTCCCTCCCTGCACATGGAACAAGCCAGATTGTGCTTGCGCGCGCGCGCATCAACTGCCGACTGTCTGACGGTCACGTGCAACTTGCGTCTTGTCTCGCCACAAAGCAGACACACAAATTTCTTTTTCCTCTCCCACCCGGCGACTCTCTCCCAGGTTTCCGTGTCTTGTGATAGCCCAGGGGGATGGGGGTTGAAGAGAGACATTTTTTTCCGCCCTCATTACAGCACGGCAAAAAAAAAAAGGACCAGCAGTCTGTAAAAGAAAAAATCCAGCGTTGCCTTACTTTTTTTTTTTAGCTGCAGTGATCTCGGCTTGACCTTGACAACTTCCGCTGTATTGTTGATCACTCGTCATGGCTATGAAAGCGCTGCGGAGTAAAAACGGCCTACAACGCAAACACAATAGTCACGTCGCCGTGTGCGGCATGTGGACTGATAAGGTTTTTGTTTTATGCTCGCGCCTCGCTCGACAGTGGAGTAATAAGAGCGACTGCAGCCAGCACGCCGAGAGCCATTTTATCTCTATTCGCAGTACAGAGCTTTAAACTGGTGCGTTGTGCATAGTTTCGTGATTTTTTCAATAGGCCTACAACTTTTAGCTACGAGTAATTCAGTCGTTATTTTATATGGGACAGCACCTTGAAAAATCCGCTTTTTGCCCTTTTGAGTGCCTCTAAATTCGTGTTCATAATAGGTATTCTGAATTTTTAAAAAATAGACTTTTTTTAATGTTTGTTCTTTAATACGCACTTTTATTAGTATCGCGTAAATGCTTATAATGGTTACAGGCTGCAACAGTTCTTGCGCAGTAAAAAAAGACTATGGCTGTACTAAAAGGTTTAAAAATTGTTGTCGTATACATTCACGTAAATAATACGAGTTCTTCTGTTGTGGTCTGAATGTGCTTCGCGCGAGACAAGCAGGATGAATCAGGCGTGCACAAGATGCCTGGAGGCAAGCCAAGGCCAGCGGCCCGGTTACTCCCCTCCTCCATCCTACACTACCAGACCGCGCACGTTACGGTGGGGGATTGTGGGGTACCACTTTATTTGGAACACACCTTTTCATCGTACTAAATTATAATTTTAACGAAAACTTCTTTTAAGTCGGTAATTGTTCTACATAAATTTTAGAAGGAAAATAACACACTTAAATTTTTTTATTGGGAGTGGGGCGGGGGGTCAAATTTTGTTACCTCGGGACTAACGACATCGGCGATCTAACGACAGAATTTCCTGGCACCGTGCAATGTCGTTAGATTGAGGGTTTACTGTATATAATGCTTTAAGCTGTTCACAATAAAGCGAGCACTGCTCAAATTTTTCTTTCAGCCATTTTGGAATCACATTTAATATTTTTTACATGAAAAATTACCTGACAACAAAAACCTGTGTAAACATTTCACCTCTCTCAAAACCTACCATCTTTGGCCCCAATAAAGTACAGTAGTTGGATATTATAAGTGTTGAAGGGTGCTTACTCGTTTTAAAATTAACAGACCATAATTATTTTTACCTTAATATAAAAATTACATAAATTGTTTTAAATCAAATTTTATTGTTTGAAAACTGAAGCAACATTTATGTGGTAATATTACTGTTACTTAAAGATTTTTCAAATTTTTATTTACTTAGTATGTGAATGAGGCATTATTGACAACACCAGCCTAAAGTTACCAGGATATGAAAGATGCACTGAAAAAGAGCCTCCTACATGAAGGTCGGAACTCTGAAGGTATCTCAAACTACTGATTTTAAGGTAAACAAACTATAGTGTGTACAGTTGTGCTGTTTCGTCTTCCCAGGGTTCGGGGAAGCACGTCCAGCAGTTGCAACTGTTACATGCCCTAAATAATTTAGTCAAAGATTCAGAAAGAGTTAAGGTTTATTTTGAAAATCTGTCACTTTCACAGTCCTCTGTTAAAAACCAGCACTTTGCAGAACTTTACATTATTATTTATTAAAAGAAAATCAACCAAACAACAAAAATTTCAACACTAAACAACTCCATTTAGGGCCCGCAGCCCTGAGGGATACCCATGATGGACTGGTCCGAAAACACTAACATCTCTTCTAATCTAACTGCATTTCAAAATTAGGAAAACAACCTACGTGCACATTCGGCGAAGAGAAAAGCTACTTGTCGCCAAATAGCGGCAAAATAAATTCACTCCCACTAACACAACCTTGAAGAAAATACTCTCTCCAAGTCATGGTTTTTCTACAAGCCGCAAAATCGGAACACGGAAAACAAAGAAAAAAAAGATTGTGACTCAGTTTGAAAGCCTTACAACATATATACATATTTAAAAACTTAAATATTAAATAGTAGTGGAGATGAGAGCAGCAATGCTGATAGTTCACATAATGTCTCAGAAGAAGAGGTGTATGCCTGACCATACTCGCATAATTATGAAAAAATGCTGGTATATACATAGCCCATACTTAGTTTTTTTTAAATATAATTCGACCTAACAATTAAGTCCGCAACTTGTCACCAATTTAATTATGCTCTATATAGTTTTGTAATTTGTGCATTTTTTTCTTTTACTAACTATGAATTTTTTTCTTACACTTTTGGGCCAAATTTAATTATGAGCGCCACTCTAGTGTAAAAAGGGTAAAAAGGTGTACAAAATGTGCGACAGATATGAGGTGATTTACAATAACCATTAGAATTCCACAAAATTGAAAGTACACTGCACTGACTGTAAATGTGAAAACTTACCCGTTTAGCCCTAATTTTCTCAGTCAAGGCACAATTCAGGTAATACTGCAAAAGAGTCACACACTCTGCTGGCTGCAGAAATTCATTCTTGTAAAGGTGAACATACAGCTTTGCAGTCTCATTTTGAATCTAAAATAGAGATTAGAAAAAAAAATAATAATAAAATAATTTAAAATTTAAAGCACAATGTGGTTTGATAATTTGTAATTTCTGACTAGCATTGGAAATATCAAAAAGCATCTCTATTTAATAACTAGCACAGCACATTACAAAATAATGTATAATCCACATGAAAGAAAGAACAAAAGAATGTGTTGAGACAGAATGGAAAGTAAAATACTTAGGCTCAGTCATTTTTGGAAAAGGGAAATCCTAAGAAATAAGTTTTTGCTAACTTTGTGATCGAACAGTTAGCCAAAGTGATGAATTTCAGGTGAATACAGTTATTCTGAAATGCTAAAACAGTCTTTTATTTTGGTACAAGAGATTATGCTCAAGCTAAGTGTCATACAAAAAAGAAACATTTTACCAAAAAGTGGCAAAGACTAATCCAGAATTGTCTGTTTTTTTAATTTTCTACACAGACCTTAAAATATTTTGACATTAAAATATTTTAAGTGTTACCATACTTCCCGCACAGTTTTAACCATTCAGCCTTGAGAACACCTTGAAATATGTCCATCTAAAAGAAGAGAGTAGCTTTCCTGCCAGGGAGACCTAATGACAGACAATTTAGATGAAAAACCATCCTCCTAGTATCTAATAACCCATTTATTTCACCAATCCTTTAGCCCTCAATGAAAGTATGTAACACGTGTGAATCAGTTCAAAGTCTTCTGGTGTTTGTTGATGCAGAAAGCTTTATGTCATCCTCTTACATTTTGAAAAAGGATGTAAGGCATAAATTAACACAACAATTTGTGTTCAAATCTAAAATTTTGCCAACTATATCTTAAGCAAATATTTCACCAGAGTAATGCAATCCTTTAACATAAACTCTAACCCCAAAATCAACGGGACAGTATTTAGACATCATAATGTTTCATCAACAGCTTTTATCTTGCTGGCAAAATTTTTTCCTTGAAAGAGGGCAGAAACTATTTTATAAAATTGCCTTTATATATTAAATTCCAAAAGCCTGTTTAATCTAATCATTGTGTTCAGCAGTAGTTATCTCTCGCCAAATGCAACCCTAAGTGTGCTGCCTACTACAGAGAACTTGTGCAAGCAAAGGCAGGGATACACATGTTAAATTACATTCTGTGTAGCTCAGTATCTGTCGAACCTACTTACATGCCACCATAGCCTTTTTGTTCATTTCGATGAGGTCCACATTACTATAGCATCTTTCAGGGCATTTTTGTTTAAATACACTGAAAACTATGAACAAATAAGTTCTTTCATTATTAGAAAAACACTTGAAAAAATTGTCTCAAATTTTTACATGTTTATTTTGCAGAAATATTCTCATCTTTTCAATGCAGATATTGTTTATTTTGTCCAAAAAGTGGTAGCCCTATCGTTTAAAATTGACTGAACACTGCCAAATATAATTTAATAAGTTAATCCCTATCCTTGCTCCTGCCATAGTATTCAAGTAGGTAGCAACCTTAGTGGGAAGTGAAATAAAGATGAGGTGTTGGTGGGGGGGGGGGTGTTTCCCCATAAACTTGCCAAGTACTGTGGAGTACGGTTGGGAAGATAACCAGCAGGATAACAGAAACTGTAGTGAAGCCATGAGAGGCAGACTACAATAGAACATGAGCCCTGAACTAAGTAATTTTAAACTTCTAGAAGTTTATACACACTTGTATTTGTGTAACTTTTAAACACTTTCCAGGAAAGCATATAAAGTAAAGAGTCCATTACACAATTACAAAACTTACCGGGATCATAAATTAGTTTTCGTCGGTTATGATACACTGGTTATCAATTTGTTGCATTTAAAAAATACAAAGTCGCAGAACAGCAATAATAAGTAATTTAATCTTTACATTGGCGCTAGAGTTGGAGGAAAATTTGGAATGGATGACAGGAAAAATATTAAAGCTCAGTTCTGGTTAAGCAATGACAAACCAATACGGTAAGTCCTCGATTTACGTTGTACCCTTTTATGTTGTTCCAGATTACGTCGCTAATGTTCAAGTAACTATGTTTCAACTTAATTAGCTGCCAATTCAGAATAACGTCACTATATTACCCACACCTCATTGGTTTTCTTTGGTTAAACCAAAACACTATACTTAGATTGAAAATTGTATACTACTTATACATTTTTTTGTGCTACGTAGTGTATGAGACACGTACTTCGCCCTATCTTATTACAAGCTATGACAGACACTGCCTGCTTGCTTTGGCATGCGCCAGCCTGCCCACCCACAACTAGCAATGACACAGCAGTTTTCCCCTCCCTTCCGTAGACAATGGACCTTCCGTCAGTGTTATTAAGATAAGATTGTGTTGGGCAGAGTTTTAAACACACCACTGTTGACTTTATTGTGCTATAAATGTGTTTGTACTACAGTATAAGTTCGCTGCAATTTACTATTTTTACTTTATGAAATGGCTTCTAAATGCCAGAATTTACTTTCAAATTTAGTTATTAAAAAAAATACCCGTCTCGTTATCCATGATAATGGAAGTTATGCAATGTATTAACACAAGAAGGAGGGCTGCTGAAATTAGTGTTACCTTATGTTATTTATGTTTTGTGATGTAGACTTTGGCCATGTTCCTCTGTTTCTACTGTTTTAACAATACAGTGAACCCTCGATAACTCGGACCTCGATGTCCCGGACATCGGATAACTCTGACTAAATTTTTAAAAAATTTTAATAATTTTTAACTAATTATTTTTTGGTTAAAAGACATAAAAAATCGTTTCTGCTGGATTTAAATTCATCACATTATATTTTAGAACAGTATTAAAGTTTATAACGAAGTCGTCCATCGCTACTTAGCCTTTAATAACCCCACAGTAAATATCTGGCAAGTTCTGTGTGGTAAAATATTGCTAGCGAGGCGCGCGATGCGTGAGTAACGATGCAACGCAGCAGGCCGACCTTTCACTTCTTTATCTTTCCTCCCTCTTCGCCCAGCGAGCCATAGGCACGAACGTGTGTCGTAAATAAACATTTCAATGTGATGCTTGTGAAATGACGGTAACCACGGGTTATAATGACACATAAACGGAAAATTATTTTGTTCTGGTATGTACAATGAATTCAGGGTTGCAAAACAAATTGTCCCGGACATTAAAAAGAAAAATTAAAAATCATTGCTTTGCATTGCGATGTAGAAAAATTGGTGAGAAGATTTTATGGCCCTTTAACAACGATGTTTTCAAGAGTCGATGTGGGTGGTGAAAGAACAACACAACATCCATGCCCAAGCCGGACACGATGAGTCACGCTCGCTGGTTGATGATGCTCTGTTGAGAACGTAACGGCGTCTGGAGAGTTGAAACGTTTTAAGCGTGAATCGGATTTGTTTATAAACGACTTCACGGAAAATAATAGCGTACATGTAATGGACCGTACAATGTAAAAGTCTTATGCGGGATAATTTTAAACGATTTTCATTGAGTGACGCACGTGAATGGATTAACAAGATTTTTTAGTATTAATTTTTTCCATTTTACTATACACCGACAAAATCTTTTTCATTATTTTAGAAGAAATGTTCACGTTATGAACAAGTAAATATAGAAAAAAATTTACATTTGTTATATTCTACACAAAAAAAAAATTTAGAAGGTAATTTTTTGAAAACCCCTTATAATGGCCGCACCTCATTTTTTGGGCCTAAAATTTGGTGAAAAATATGCGGCGATTACGCGAGTATATACGGTAACTCTGTAGAACATTATTAAAATTTTATTGCTTTATAATATGACAATTTGTGTAAAAATACAGCTGTAAATTATGTGTTATAACGCAATTTACATACATAAAATTAAATTTTAAAATTAGTAGTGTTAAAATATGTTCACATAATGTACAGTGACCCAGAAGGATTGTTAATTACAGTACCGTTTTTATTCATGTATAAGAAGAAAATTATTTTTATACCTTTGTAACTTTGAAGGAGGGTAGAGTAACTATCAGGCTAGCAGTTGGCTGCTGCCCCTACACTGTAACATACGGACGTAAGGCATTTTTCAATGTAAACATCTTGTGTGAGATGCGTGTGGTCACGTGCGGCGTTTGTATTGCACGAACTGTACCGGTTGACCTTGACTACTTCCGTTTGCAACCTCCCTAGCTTATCTCCAACGATAATTTCTTATCCCTCTCACACGTGCACGCACATTGGCTGTCGCCAGCCAGACAAAAACTTTTATGCGATAGAAGGGTGCCTGGCGCCAGCTTCTAGCACAGAGGTAAAAAAAAGGATCAGCCAGAAGTAGCAGCATAAAAAATAAATAAAGATCTGACTGCCCACATTGTTTGACATTCTTTTATAGTCCTCCACGTTACGTTAATTTTCCCACTGCATTGTGGCCCTCCCGTAACTTGATATGATAGTTACGTACAAAACAGTATTTATTGCAGTCTCTTTTGCTTGTAGAAATAATAGTGTACTAATTTATTCGCATTTCGTGTGATTAATGACTGATTCCCCCAACTCCCCGGACACCCCTCGATAATACGGACAAATCGTAACTCGGACAGCTTCTCCCCCCTTTTAGTCCGAGTTATCGAGGGTTCACTCTAATTATATTTTAAGCCTACTGACATTAAAATCTGAGATAAAAAATTTGTGTGACAGTTTTGTTTATATAGGCAAATTTTTTTCAATATGTACATACAATAAATACTATGGTTTTAGTTAATTACATAAGTAACAAAATTTTTTATTAAGTGGCTTATTAGTTGAAATCGTGTAAAACACTATCACACTATCAGTGTTATTCGACATCTGTATGTAATTTGTACGGTTTTCAGTGACATTGACAAAACTTGATGATTATAGCACTTGCACAGAAACTGTTACCGTCACAAAACACAAAGGAATAGGGAATATGTATTACCGTATAAAAAGCAAAACTAAGTGCTAACATTCAAGCTGCTGAAAAATTTTGTGAGGTACTACAAACACTGTCTGTGTGCGTGCGCACAGAGCAGTGAGTGATTGCCCAACATTGCTGGTGCTGCCAACTGGGTGGAGAGGAATGGACCCAGTAGGCTTGTCACCCTTCCTCCATCCTTTCTTCTTCCAGTTCAAGCTAGCTATCTTACATGAGATACACAAACAAAAAGCAAGGAGACGTCAAACAGGCAGCAAGTACACACAGCAACATTTCACAGTCCTTTACGAAAAGAGGACTAAAACCATGTTTACAAACATGTAAATCATAATGACACATGTCTATATTGTTTGTTAAATATTGCAGTTTTTAATGTACTAAATCCTATGGTTACGATACCTATGCTGAAAAGTTGAACTTGTTTCCTGTGCTGTCATTTCACAGTTTGTCTGTGATATACTCACAAGGTGCGGTGGCACATGCACTGCCAGCCGACTGACTTATGTGTCTGACGGTAGGCCAAGGTGGTAGGTCTACCTCAATTTAAGTTGTTTCAGTTTGCATCCCTGTTTTCATAAACATAACACCGACTTACTTTGATCTTTGAAAGAACTGTGCAATGGGAGTGCATGACTGGATTTATTTGCTTGGATATACTCCATTGCGAAACAAATGACTGTCAAAAGAAAACTTAATATAAAAAATAAGACAAGAAAACATAAATAAGCAGAGTATGCTTTAGTCATCAGGATACATACACAACATGAAATTCCAAAACTGGAATCTGGTCAGATAAAACAAGGAACAAACAGAAAATAACAGAAATAACAAAAATATAAAAAGTAAAGTTTTTCCCATTCCATATTGTTTAAGATTTAAGTAACAATATGTAACAACTGTGCACAAATATGCAGCAAACAATGTATGCATACAGTTTTATACAACGACCAGTCATTCTGACACACATGAAGGAGTCTGATAGAGTTGTAAAAGGGACCTCCAATGTCACCCATGAGTGAAACATATTTTAAGCAATTCTTTCTTTGGTTCCTTCTCGACATGTGAAAATGGATGTGCAGAATAATCAACATTTTTCAATTAAAAAATTAATAATATCAATCAAATTTATTCAACTGAAACCCCCCCCCAATATCACAAATTACCCACGGCTATAAAAACCTTAATGTTATTAAGCTGAATAAATTAAAGTTGACAAACTATGAAAACAAAATGAAATAAACCATTACGTACATTGTCAGGAACAGCTGGGTTGCACAGAAATCCCTGAAGTGCAAGCAACAAATCTGTTAATGATCCTGGTACATATGGGTCATTTTTTACAACCAAAGTTTGACGAGCCAAATGCAAGACCGACATAACAAAGTCTTCGTCTGTAGTTTGCTTCTGCAACAAATTTCACAATTAAAAATTTGCACCTCTATGCTACTACGTATGTAATGTATAAAGGTATAGCAAACAGTCACTAAATAAACTCCTACAGGTAATAATTACTATGTTTCTATAGCGTTTTCAAAACAAATTCAGTACTAAATACCCGAATCCCGACTTAGTACAATACCTGTCTACACACAAACTTTGGAACTGATCGAAACTTATTTCAATTCACTGGACGAATTTGTGTAAGTGGTAATGATAAAATTGAAATTATGTTGGCTCACATGAAATTAAAAAATACTACCATCTCTTTATTTTTCAATCTGCTACATACATAAGTTTGACTATTAATATAAAAATTTAATGGTGTCAATGACGATATACATATTTAGTTTATGAATCAAAAACAGATGTAAAGTAATTTTTTTTTTGGTTGATTTTGGCAAAATCATGGAATAGTATTTTGGGTATTTTCGTAATAAGCATAATCCTGAAGCCAAAATCATTTTGATATCTCAAAAGGTTTAATAGGTATGGATAAATAATCATACACATTTTTCACGTCTTTCCACCTCCTAAAGTATCGAATTTCCAAGTCTTTAAATCCCATCTTAGACATTTGTATAAGTATCCAAGTGTTGAAAAATGATGTAGCCCATTTAGCTCTAGCTATGAAAAATTTTCATATAAAGCCCATTTTCTCCCTTTCCATCTCATGGGAGTCGAATATCGTAAAATCCTCAAACTACTTTATGGGGATTTGGGTAATCATTTTGAAGCAAAAACCAACTATATATTGAAGAATTTGCTAAATATGGAGGAATAATCAAAAACATATTTCAAGTCTTTTCTTCCTCTTAATAGTCGAACAGAGATTTAGATTTGATAGCCAGGTATACACATCAATGAAGAATTATTTAAATTAATAAATTATATTTTCAGTCAGTATGGATTTTTTTCAAACATGTACAGCATTAGTATGTTGTTATAAGATTTCTTTCTAAAACACCTTCATGCACACCAGTATAACTTAAATTTTGCAGTTAATGATGAATTTAGATTTAACTGTTTTCTTAATATAATACGTATTTAGCTATATGAATAAGTAAATACAGGTCATTCCACAATATAAAGTAGAATTATGTACCTACACGACTGCACAACTTTGTGTGCAAATTTAAGTGTTTAGATGTCTACAAAATAGTTGGATTATTATGTAGTCCATGTACTAATGCATGTAGAATATCGAGAGTGATTGGTTGCACAAGTAATACTTTCTGGTTCTGTTCTAAGTTCCCGTAACTAGCATACTCACAAGATCATTACTAATAAATTGAAGGAGAGATATTTAGACAAAAATGCTTCCTACCTATTTAATTTTAATATTTTTTTAGGTTTGTAGTATAAAATTATGAATTTCACTATTAAAATACTAAAAATTTCTGCCCTCAGTACACTGAATATTTAGGTTTAAAAACTGCTTAAATGCTACCATTTTGCCCCTAGAAATTGAAATTTTTTCGGGGGTGGACCTCTGGATCCCTGCTCGTTACGGCCCCGGTGCCAGAACAATTTTGTTATGATCCCATACCTTATAAAAATTAGTTAGATCAACAAAAACCTGTACCTTCCCAACTCAAATATGTTCCAGTGCCCCTGTCTTTAACAATAATAAAAAAATAACTAATTCAAAGATAAAATTTAAGTGTAATAATACAAATTATGGTAAAATATTTACTCACTGATATGAAAGAAAATAACGAGAACTATACCTCTCCATGTTCATCATCTTGTGGCTCATCTGCTGATGCTGCTGACATAAGGCTATCAACATGCTTCTTAAATTCATCCCACACAATACTCCATAACTCCTCAATCTCATAATCAGTGAGAAATTTTATCAGGAATCCTCTATGCTGAAACACAATGTAATGAACTCCCACAATATTTTAATTTTTTTGTGTAATTTCGCCAGTGTCCTCAAACAGCTTGGCAGCTTAGGAAGGTCTGTCAGTCAACATTTACAACCAAATATGACACTATACAAAACTAAATACAATACAATTACAAATGCAAAAATACAAAACAGACCTCATAATATATAATGACAGTCAAGTTTTCAAGTTTCCACACCAAACAATGAAACTCATCAAAAACCCATTATAAAGTTGATACTGGAAGACATAATTTTTATCTGCGCTGTGTCAGTTTTGCAGTATTCGGGCAAGACAAAACCATTTATTCCGGTGAGGAACGTATAGTCAACTGCTGTAGGCTAAACCTGAATACACCACTTCAACTAAAATCAAATTTGTTTTCTGTAAAGAAAGTAGAATAATTTACTTTACTTTTGTTTTTGTGAAAAATATAAGTAATTTACATACCAGGTGCCAGTAACAAAATTGACACAGTAATACTAGGTATGTGTAAAAGATAAAATTTTCAATACAAACTATAAAACAAATAATTTCTGACAAATTTCACTGCCAGTGACACATAATCTACTGCAACAAGATTGCAAAGATTAAAAATTCACTTGAACAAATTACACATCACTAGCAAGCAGGCTTGTTTCTGCATTCCGAGAAGTCCTTGCTTGGCACATGAACAGTGCTGTAGCATGTCAAGTGTATTCTCTCTGTTATATGAAACAGACAAACACGTTCCAAATAAGTTCATCTAATTAAAGAACACACACATAAACCATGCTTTTATTTTTTTATGACACATTTAAGAAACCTGTATTTGAACCTCTTTAAATATCTTAAAATTGTTTCTCCAGACTTTCTGGAAAATTACCAACGTGAATAATAAAGCCAAAGATAAAAAGTTTTGTTTGACTTAATAGAACACCATACTACCCAAAGATTAAATTATAAGGACACCCCTTGATATCCCATAGAATAAAATTACCAAAAATTAACTCTAAATTTAGAGCTCTATGTCTTGATGCCTTTACTAATGTTGCCCATACTGTTTCCCTAATTGTACTGTCTCTTACAAGTAAAAATGCATCATCAGAAGCAACACAGAAGTTGCAAGGGTTGCCACACTCTGGTAGCATGTGGCACGTTACTTGGAGTATTGGTACCTCTCTCTTTGATCAACTTTAAGCTACTTGCTACCATTGACATAAATAACTAAAGTTATGGAATGTTGCTGTTATGTTGTTTTGTATTAATCAGCTGTTTTTTGTATCATAAACTGTTCTTTGTATATATGTTTGAATACTGTATGACAATGTCTTAAAGTCCATGTTACGACTACGTCGAACAATAAAGATCAATCAATCAATCAAACTATGGTGACCATGTAAATAATTAGCTTCCTCTAAAAAATATCTGATATTACATGTATGTAAAGATCACTAGAGATAGAAGGGAGAAAGAGTTCCTCCCTGCAATGTAAAGATAGGCACGTGCACAGTAATCCATATTGAACAAAGAGACTGCATGAAGAGGAAGAACGACTGACCGTACATGGACACTAGTGCAGGAGCATAAAGAGTATGTTTGCAAATGGTAAGTCCTACCAGGCACTGGTTTTCTGCACATTCTTCCAGGGGTGCAGAAAATGTATTAGGATGACTGTTTCCCCCAGAACACGTTATTTTGAACTGAAATTTTCCACCAAAGCCATTGCACACTTTAACATATTAAGGGGCAATTTGACTATGTTAAAAATTAATAACAATCATTCAGAGCTTACCAAAGGACAATATGTGACAGCATGGCTTGTATGCGAGTGCAGTTGTAACATTGCAGGGTTCCACTTATATATTATTTTCTTTTGCTTTAAATTACATTTTTTGTATTTTTATTTAACAATAACAGCTGAAGGTAACTGTTCTTATGGAGAAAAGTTTGTGGTATTTTATTGTATAATTATTTAATTTCAAGTTAGGGTATAATGATAATAGCTATGGCCAGAGGGCCAGGTGGAGGAGGCA